>PVKS010002924.1:0-110934 GCA_004027875.1 Aplodontia rufa | reverse complement strand
TGAAACTCTAATAAATCTTGGGACTCTGTGTGGCTCAGTTTGCACAATCATGGTCAAAGAATCATAATCCAATAGTAAAAACAAATGTTTATTTTTAAAGATTTTTGTTATTTATGACAAGAGGAAAAATTCTGAGATGTCCTAAATTTAATTATAAGGGCCACAGGTTAGAAAGGAGGAGAGAGGAAGAAGATTAGTAAATTAATAAACTCTAGGCCAGGCACAGTGGATACATGCCTGTGGTCTCAGCAATGTAAGAGACTAAGAAGGAGAACTTCAAGTCTGAAACCAGTCTGGACAATTTAATGAGACCTTGTCTCAAAAAATGAAAAGGGCTGGTGAATGTGGTTCAGTGGTAGAGGGCCCTTGCGTGCGCTAGTAGCACAAAAACAAATGAATAACTACATACGTAGATACGTAGATAGATACATTAAAAGGTTAACAAGCTCCAGGAGAAAAAGAACAAAACACGCTTACGCTTTTGAATGTCTGTTAAAATCTTAACTCAAGGGGGGCTTGGTAAAGCTTGCCTGTAATTCCAGTGACTCTGGAGGCTGAGGCAGGAGGATCGCCAATTCAAATCCAGCCTTAGGAATTTATCAAGGCCTTGTCTCAAAACAAAAAATGAAAAGGGCTGGGGATGTGGCTCGTTGGTAAAGCGCCCCTGGGTTTGATCCCTGGTACCAAAAAACAAACAAAAAAGGAAAGATAAACTGAATGCTAAAAGAGAAGCACACATGAACTGTTGGAATGCAGGAAGTGCTGATGAACTTGTGAAATGCAAAACACACAACTTTCATCCCAGCTCATCTTTAGCACACTTCCTTGTCCCTCCTTGTCCTTGCCTAGGGGTTGGGGGCAGGGAAGCAAACTGATGTGAGGGCAATGCCATATTTCACCCTAGAATCTTCATTATCTCATAATGGGTACACCTGACTTTTTTGGTCTAAAAATTGGTTATAACCTTTCATCACATAATTGTCACAGACAATGGTCAACAGACTACTTAAAAGGTAAACAGAGCAGCATTGTCTTCACCAGGGACACATGGATGAGCATTTGTCTTCACTGCAAGCCTCAAGCCTAGAATTCTTTTGCACACCCACATTGTCAGCGTATTTCCAAAAATCAACTAGGGTGGTTTGCTTATGGTCCTGAAGGAACTGCTCCTCAATTTAAGGAACAGCCATAGGCACAAAAGGAGCAGGCGGGCAAAGTGGCCCTGAGTAAGTCAAGTGATATTCACATAGGCATCTTCCTACGGTACATGAATGTGTGAAGCATTTCTTTCCTGTTATGGGTGAGTACAAAACTATTCTGTAGGCTTCAAGCTCAAAGTGATTACGCTCACTGAACAACATGGAAATGGAGCTGCAGAAAGAGAGGTTTCAGTGACTGAAGTTTTTTCTTTTTTTCAATAAGCTTCACATAATTGTTGCCCCTGACTGTTAGGCCAAAAAAAAAAAAAAAAAAATTTGACATAGAATCTGTCACAATTATGCAGTGAAATATGATACACAAGGGCAAGACTAGGGGAAATGGACACAAAATCGCTTAATTCTGCTCTGACTCTACCACTAGTTCAGGCCCTAGCTACTGTCCCTCTGGAATGTTAACACCCCAGGCCAGGTATTGCTGTCTTTCCCTCTGTACAAGCCCACATTCTCCCTTGAATATGTATTTTCCTTGCTTTACCTCAAAGGTATCTCACTCTTAGGTGGCCTGCATTCTCCCTTGGATGTGTATCTGCTTTCCTAAATAAATCTGCCTGTGTCTTTGATGCACTGGATATTCTCCCCATTCTTTAGGCCGAGGATGCCACTTGTCCTCAGTGGAGCGCCCAGATCTGGGAACTTCCCTGGGGACATGCTTACCACTCTAACCAGTCAGAAGCAATGATCAATTCTTAGGGGCTGCCCTCCTCAACCGGAGCTTCCCTGCTTGATGTGATCTACAGCCAACGTGGGTCTAATGTTCACGCTTATCCCTTCCTTGCCCAATTTTTCATCATCGTATAATGCTCTTAGCATGGTGTAGCAGACATTTTTCAATTGCTATCTAACCTTGCTGCTGGAAGTTGTGAGAACTTGTCCCACCCAGGTCTTTTTTAGCTAGCATCTGGATTGGCTTAATAAACCCTGGAATTTCAGAAATCTCTCTTCTCGAGAGTTTTGATTTAATGGTTATATATCACAACAATCACAGAATGGAATCCGATTCATAGCCCAGTCCAGGCAACTCAAGCCCTTTTGAGCAGCCACACAAGATCCCAACCCTCTAACTTTCCTCCCAGCCTGCTTCCCACATAGACTTCCTTTGCTCTCCCCTCCTCACTCTCTCCTATATCTCCTAGGGTTAGGGTTAGGGTTTGGCTTTGCCTCTAGGCCTGAGACCTCTCCCCCTGTTACATTTTCCTCTCCTTCCCAGCTCCTTCCTTCTCATTTCCCTGATTTTGGTTTTAAAGAAAAGCAAGCATAAATAGTAATAGGTAATAAACAGATGTAAGTGATGGGAACATGAGATTAAAGGAATAAATAACCTATAAACTAGACCCACCGTGCTGACCCCCATGTGCTTTCTTTCTTTCTTTTTTAAGAGAGAGGGACAGTGAGAGGGAGAGAGAAAGAGAGAATCAATTTCATTTAGTTTTTCATTTGGCCTTCGTTGCTCAGATACTTCATTGTGTACGTGGTGCTGGGGTTCGAACCCGCATCCCTGTGCATGTGAAGCAAGTGAAATCGCTGAGCCACCGCTCCAGTTCCCATGTGCTTTCTTTTAAAAGCAATTTACCTGCAGCCCTGCTGGCTTAAGGCAAAGGCAATAGGTTATGCATGCTATATCTAACAGCAACCAGTCTGTTATCTGAAGAGAAATGCTGGCTCAAAATGCCAATAAGAAGAACATAAGTTACCGTGAAAAGGGTTTGGGAGGGTTGTGACCTTTACACAAACCAGATTCCAGAATTCAGACAGATAATAATTGGAACCAGCCAGCATGGGCCAAAGTGACAGGGGTTGCCTTGGATCCTTAGTGTGTCGTATCACCCTTCCATGGGGTATGACCATGAAAAGTGGAGACCTGAAAGTATGATACAATCCTGTTGTCAGGAAGTGGACCTAGGTGGGACTTTCTGGAAACTTCCCTGGAACCCCCAATACAACTGGAGGGCAAGAGGAGCACATAGTCCCTCTCCGCTCTGAGAGGACCCGCACTTTCCCTTAAGAGTTTCTCCCCCTTTTCTAATCCCTTCTCATAAATTCATGCCTGCTGCTTTCACTGACATGTCTGAAATTTTTCCAGCATGGTTGAAAGAACTGGTAATGGAGGACGGTGGCTGCCTCAGTTCGGCAATGGGTCCTTGCCTGATAATAGTAAGGAAGCTGACTGGGCATGTTCTGATTGGAACAGTTTTGTTCAACATTTGGAAGACTTGGCAAAGAGCACCGGCACCCATAGGTCTCTGATACCAACCACCAAACAGTTTGTCCTTGCATGGAAATAGCTCCACCTGAAGCACTAACACTTAACACATGAAGAGTATTAACTCTCACCTTGCCAATCATCCCTGTTATCCTCAGCCAGCTCCCCAGATGAACCTCTACCAGTCATTTATCCTCTCAAGTACTGTGTATTTTGTCCTTTGACTTTTGGCTGCTGTGAATTCTAAGAACAAGCAGAGACACTTTCTGCCAAGATTCCCTTTGTCCATATCTTACTCAATCAATTCTTCCTTGTGGTTCAGAATTAAATCCCCAAAAGCAGATTTCCTCATTGCAAGGAAGTTGTAAGCAGGAAAAATCAAGACTTTATTAGACGTGTCCCTTTCACTAGAATGACACATGCAAGGGACATTGTCATGCTGTCCTGCTTGTGGGCCAATTTAGATACTATCCAAGGGTCTCTTATTAGCCAAGTAATTTATAATTTATTCCTAAAACAATTGTTACTTCTTTATCTTTCCATTACTCTCCTCCACTCCCTCTGATGCATGTACTCCTTACAAGTAAACAATTTCTGAATTTAGAGAGTTCACGATTTGGTCTTCTGGGCTGGGGGTATAGCTCAGGAGTAACACACTTCCCTAGCTTATGTAAGATTTTGCCTTTCTATTCATTTTATTTATTTCAACAGCTCATTTGTTGTTATTTTCAACAGATATATGCAAAATTTTATTGATACAAATATAATTTATATAAAGCTACAAATTTGCATTGTTTATTATCCATATGTTCTAATGGGTATATATGCAGCTGAAGTATATGGAGACAAAACCCAAAAGGAAAAAAGTATAAGAGAATAAATGAGTATACTCTTCATTTACAACTAGTTCATCTTTCTTAAATACTAGTCTAACGTTATTTTTAAGTTTTAGGTTTAGAGTTTTTGTTTGTTTGCTTGTTTTTGTTGTTTTCATAGGGATGAGGATTAAACCTAGGGTCTTACACATGGGAAGCAAACGCTTTACCACTGAGCCCACCCAAAGCCTAAATTCTAGATTTCTAAGCAAATTTATGAGAAAAGATTTCTTGATTTGTACATAGTATGCATTAAATCAAACTATTTTCATAGTGTTCAAATCTATAGAAATTATTATTGTATGAAATAATAAAGAGAATAATTACTATTGTTATTGGTACTGAGCATTAAGCTCAGGATGCTTTACTACTAAACTACATCCACAGCCCTTTTTATTTTTTATGTTGAGACAGGATCTCACTAAGTTGCTCAGGCTGGTCTTGAACTTGTAATTCTTCTGCCTCAGCCCCCCAAGTTTTTGGAATTGTAGTCATACACCACCACACCCAGCTAAAAATTATTTTATGGTAGCCAAAAGATAGAATTTGTGTAAAATACTTATTGATTAGAACTCTGGAAAGTCATAATTTCTATTAGCAAACATTAAAATCTACAACTGATCTCATAATGCCTTGCAGAATAGGGAGAAAATATTAAACTTTAATTACTTTTATCAGTAAGAAAGAAATTAAGTTTTAATGAAACATTTTGAAGGACATAGACATTCTCCTTCAAGCTTTTCTTGCTAAAATAAACATTATACAAATAATGGAAGGAAAACTATATGGGAACCAACCATTAGCAAATAATTTTGAAGGATGCATAAATCACATTGTAGATGAATTCAACAGACAAGTGTTAAAGCAGCCTGCCCAAGGGAGGATGTTTGCTATGTATTTGGAGGAAAGAATGATGTTTTTAGTGTTTGGATTTATGCTGGATTCTGCTTTAATTAAATATGAGAATCGATCAAGCAGTGGTCAACCACAAAAGGTGTAGTGCCCCCTTGGAACGTATTGGCAATGGAAAGGGTGCATTTTTGGTTATCATAGTGATGGGGGCACTCATTACTGGCACTTATGGAGGCCAGGGACCAGAAGTCTAGGACCATGCAGAATACTCTCTCGTCCCACATTAATTTTCCATTCATCCAAGAGAAAAACCGTTTAATTCTCGGAGTCCAGAATCTAACTCTGCTTTATGTATAAACTCCAAATATTGCTTACACATTTCTCGTATACACTACATTTTTGGGGGAGGGGAAATGTAACTAGAGTACAAACTGAAAAATTGTACTTCAGAATTTTGCCTGAGAGTTACCACCAAATGTCCTTCATTCAAAAGTCACAACTGTTCATAGTTCACTTGGCAGCAAAGCTAGACCTGAGTTGATGTGAAGATGTTTACAAAGCACGTCACCGGGCTGGGGCAGTGGCTCAGCAGTTATGGCGCTTGCCTGGCATGTGAGAGGACGCAGGTTCGAACCCAGCATCATGTATACAATCAACTGTCAGAGCGATGAAAGCCACATGAAAAATTAAATAAAACTGATTCTTTTATAACAAATAAATAAACAAATTAAAAGCATGTCACTGACAGCACCATTTTCATCAGTCTATAGTTGAAACTGTCACCTAAAGAAATGAGGCTGACCCTCCATATTCAAAATGTGGCCCATGGGGCTGAGCTCAATGGTTGAGTGCTTGTCTAGCGTTCCTTAGGTCTGCTAGACAAAGTCATAATAATACAAACTAAATAAATGCATAAAAAAATAAAAATGTGGTCCATGGACCAGATCAATGGAAACACCCATGAGCTTGGGGGAAGTGGCCTGCCCAGACCTATGAAATCAGAATGCACATTTCAACAAGATATGTGTGCACATCAAAATCTGAGAAGCAGCACTGTAGGCAATAATTAGATGAAATTTGTTATACTTCTCAAATAAAAGCATTTATTAAAGGTAATACAAACATCTGACCTCTTTGTTATATATAGCGTGTATTGAGAGCTATTCTATTGAGAGCTGTTCTATTTCTTTTTTTCTTATTTTTCCTTATTATTAGTATATGATATATATGCATATATATAAATTTTTTTTTGTATAGGGATAGGACCCAGGGGTGCTTTACCACTGAGCTACACCCCTAGTCCCTTTTTTACTTTTTATTTTTTTATTTATTTTTATTTTTATTTTTTTTAGGGCTAAGGACCGAACTCAGGGCCTTGTGCATGCTAGCCGAGCTCTCTGCCACTGAGCTAAATCCCCAACCCCTTTTACTTTTTATTTTGATACAAGGTCTTGCTAAGTTGCTGAGGCTGATCTTAAACTTGCTATCTTCCCGCCTCATCCTCCTAGGTCATTGGGATTACAGTCATGCACCACCCTGCCCAGTTATTATCTCTCTCTCTTTTTTTAAAAGACAGAGTGAAAGAGATTTAATTTTATTTATTTTTTCATCTATTTTTTGCTTCTCTTCCACTTAATGGTGTATGTGATGTTGGGGATCAAACCTGGGTCCTCGTGCATACCATGCAAATACTCTACCATTGGGCCACCTCTCCAGTCCTATCCATTTTTATATTACAATGAATTAAATGTTGAGATGATAAAGGAGGTAGTGCAACAATAAAAGGGCATGCTGCTGACAGGGCTGAGAACTAGTGAAAGAAAGGAAAGATGTACCAGAGCAGACAAATATATTATCAGTGCATAGATTTCCATAATAAAAACAATGTTTTATGCAGAAACTGTATTGATGTGACCACTGCAGGAACAGCTGTTTGGGCAGCGGGGATAAAACTTAGATTCTGAGATAAGAACACAGAGATGGCTCCAAAAATACATTTTTTTCCTACTGGTTTTATGAAAAGCAAGAAGTTCTTATACCAATGAAATTGAAGAAGTTAGTAGCATATACAATTGCTACAAGATTTCATTGATGGATGGTTAATTTTAGGTGTCATTTGGACTAGGCTAAGGGATGCCAAGGAAGCTAGGAGAGCATTTCTTCTGGGTGGATTTGTGAGGGAGTGTCTGAGGGAGATTTGGTGAAGTAGGCCCGTACTCCCAGCTACTTTGGGAGGCTGGGGCAAGAGTATTACAAGTGTCAGTCAGGTCAGCCTGGAAAAGTTCATGAGAGCCTATCTCAAAAAAACAAAACAACAATAACAAAATCATTCTCACCAGTTTGGTTGGGAACCAAGAACAAAAAGGCAAAGAAAGCATGCTTTGCTGTCTCTGTTAGAGCCGAGACATCCATCTTTTCCTGCCCTTGGACATGCACTCCTTGTTCTGAGCTTGGAATTTTTTTTTTTTAATTTGTTGGACTGAATACAACTGGGAACACTTGGAATTCGAATTGGGGCTTATCTCATTGCTCCCCTGCTTCTTCCACCCTCAAGCTTAGACTGAAGCTGCTCTACCAGTCTTCCTGGGCCTCAGGCTTGCAGACAGCAGATTGTGAGTCTTTAATTGCATAAACCATTCTTTATAATAAATCCCTATTTGATGACTCTTCAGAGCCTATTGGCTCTGTTTCTGTGTGTAGGGTCTATAATTCAGGGTCAAAATGTAAATCTAGCAGATTGTCCCACTAGTAGTATATATGTACTATCCCCCCTTCTACTTTGTCCTTACAAGGAAGTTCTGAATCCTGAGAGTGTTCTGAGCTCCTCTGAAGCAGAGAGATGTCAGAGATGCTGTTGGTTCACCTGGGGCATGGGGGAAGGCTGTCACGACTGCCTTTCAAACTAACCTAAGGCATGAGTTTGAAAGTGCACCTTTAATTCATCAGATAGCACAAGTGTGGAAAACGATAGCATCAACAGTTTAGTATGTGTTCCTAAGAAGACCTTTCTACTGGAAAATGAAAAATGACGCAGAGAGATGAAAATGTTTTCCAAGCCCCTCGGCTATTAGCAAATGTTTGCCAAGAAAACACTTCCATTATTCTCTGGAGGTCCTAAACCATTAGAGAACAGGCTGGCAAGGATCCAAGCGGCTCTTACCCCGAGAAATTTGACTCTTCTTTCTTTCATTAAAGAAACCTTTGTAACCCATCTTTCCATTTCTATGCTTCTGTTTTAATTGAAAACGCTTGCTGATACAACAAACTTCACTTTCTAAATGTGAACTAAATGGGGAGAGTGTAAAACCAAACAAATGTTTGTAGAGACATTTGACTTGGAAAATGCAGAGTGTTAATATGCAACCATTAGAGACCGAGGCTGGATATTTTGAGACTAGAGGTATAATATCTGATTTCAACCAGCACTGTAGTCAGTGAACTAAAAAGGTCAATTGCTTGTATGTTTATTTAGGTGAAGGCTGAGCCACAACTCGACAGGAAGGAAAATTTGAGTTAATTTTGACATGGGAATATGTGTGGTATATGAACTGGTGTAACAGTGATAGAATTGCATCCTACAGGGTGACGTTGCCATAGCTCATACTTACATTTCAGGAACAAATAGAATGCTGTTTAGCTGAAGCTTTGTACTGTGACAGTAACGTAGCTGCTTGGGCCTTACTGATGCTTTCTCCCTAATTCATCTCCCAATCAACTTTACGTTGTCAGGAATGAACTACGGCCCTTGCAGAACAAGGCTCTTGCTGAATATTTGGTTTTCATGGATATGGTCACACCTAAATATCTGCAGAATCAGATCACCTTCCATACCTGACTATCACTCAGCTCCATCCTTGCTGGGACCACTGCTTTCTGTTTTCACCTTTGCCACCATATTCAGTTCCCGCTGTAGCAGTCAGTATGGTCCTTCTGAAACAAAAGGTAGCGTTCATCACTCTTCTGCCCAAAGCCTTCCACATCAATTCACATCAAATCCAAACCGCTTCGCCTTAAGGTCTGGCTCCCACCAGGCCCTGCCTCCATTTCCTGTCACTGATCTCCTGCTGTATGCACCCTTGCGGCCTTGCTTCTTCCTTGAACACATCACATGTATTCTTACCTCATAGCCATTTTAATTCCTAGTCCCTCTGCACGGATGCTCTTTCCCTAGACATCTGCAAGGCTTGCTCCTTTTCTTTTCTTTTTTTTTTCAGGGCTGAGGATCGAACTCGGGGCCTTGCCACTGAGCTAAATCCCCAACCCACCCTTTTTAAATTTTTTTTAAAGAGAAGCAATCTTTATTTAGTTTTTCATGTGACCATCTTTCCTCAGACACTTTGTTTGTTGAATATGTGGTATGTGGTGCTGGGGTTTGAACTCGTGTCCTCGCACTTGCCAGGCAAGTGCTGTAACCACTGAGCTACCGCTCCAGCCCCAAGGCTTGCTGCTTTTCTTCTGCTTCAGTGTAACTTCATTGGAGAAGATTTCTCTGTAATCTCCTCCACACCCTGGAATCCTTTCTTTCTTTTTTGTTTTTTCTTTTGTACTGGAGATTGAACCCAGGGTTGCTCTACCAGTGAGCTACATCTCCAACCCTTTTTATTTTGAGATGTTCTTGCTAAGTGCTGAGGCTGGCCTTGAATTTGTGATCTACCTGCCTCAGTCTCCCAAGTCTCTGGGATTAGACATGCACCACTGTGCTGGGAGGAATCCTTGTCTTTTACTTTACCTTGTTTTTTCCTCCTCCTCCTCCTCTTCCTCCTCCTCCTCCTCATTTCTTTTAGAGACAGAGGGGAGAGAGAGAGTGAATTCTATGTTTCATCCGGTTTTTGTTTTTACGACACCTAGTTGTGTATGTGCTGGGGTTTGAACCCAGGTCCTTGTGCATGCCAGGCAAGCACTACTGCTCAGCCTTCACTCCAGTCCCAACCTTTTTTTTCTATTTCTTCATAAGACTCATCACCTCCTGACAGTGGGCTTCTGTGAATGAATCAATACTTACACTTTAAGTCTAAAAGTAAATAACATGTCAATATGCTTAGATAAACTATTTCAGCTTTGAAAAAAATGTTCAGTTTTCTGTAGTTTAGATTTGTAGAGCCGTTACTTTCTTGAATTCATTCTTACTGCCTAACTTATGCACATTTTTTGAGGGCTTATTACTGTGGTTTTTATAGATGCTGAAGTGCAATTGTAGCAATTAGTTAGCATATGCTTATATGCTAACTAAATTATGAAAATGAAATTTTCATAATGAAAAATTGTTCATTTAAAATGCCTTTTTGCACTTTTGCTGGTTTAATAATCATGTTTGTTTGTTTACATGTGCAAATCCATGAAAAAATATAATTCAAGAAGGCATGTGAACATTGAAAATACAGAGATATTTTAAATAAGTCATTAGAGCAAGTCAGATTACTTTGGGGCTCCTGGATATGAAAAAGCTTTACAGGGACTGGTTATGCGTGACTGAGAAGACTTCTCACTGGTGTGGCAATAGCTGTCAATGTGTCATAGCTGACAGCCCACAAACTGACTGTTACTGATAGAAATTATGAAATATACAAGTGGTCCACAGGAAGTGAAAAATGAGGATACAGAGACATGTTGCTTCGGTATGCTTTGATAACATCCTCTATATTGTGTCTCCAAACAAACACACGTGTAGTGGTTAATGTTAACTAACATTAATAATTAAATGTTTGGGAAATGGCCAGGCACTGTGGCACACACCTATAATCCCAGTGGCTCGGGAGGCTGAGGCGGGAGGATTGTGAGTTCAAGGACAGCCTCAGTAATTTAGCAAGGCCCTGAGCAATTTAGTGAGACTCTGTCTCCATTTAAAATGTAAAAAGGTTTGGGGATGTGGCTTAGAGGGTTAATTGCCCCTGGGTTCAATCACAAGTACTAACCAACCAAACAACAAAATGTCAGTAAATGAATTAATGAAATGTACAGTTGTTAATCTGATGGACCAAAGGATTCAGGAGTCACAGAAATTATGTCAGTGAAGGTTTTGGGGGACAAGCATTGGATGTAGACTCTCACTATCTGAAGGAAAAGGGGACCAGGGGCTTGCGGAACCAAGGCAAGGTGGGAGAATAGCAGGGACCAAGGAAATTCAAGCTTCTGGTTGATCAACCTGGTCAGGGCAAAGCCGCTGCTGGGGCTGCCACTGCCGGAGCTCAGGGAGTCCACCCTCAAACATCCCCAGCTCCCCTATTCCTGGAGGTGAGTCCACCTGGCCTATCGGGTAAATGGAGTGGTGGTGGGAATGCAGAGGAATGATTTCCTCTTGTCTTGGAGGTTGCTGCCTACAGCTGTACTCTTGCCAGGACTATTCTCATTTGGAGAGAGGTGATTTTGTGTAAGAAAATGGAATTAGTACGAAGGATACTGGCTGTTAGTACGTTAAAATGACTGTAAATTTTATACGCTAGCACGGTTTCTATTGAAAGCATTATTGCAAATTAACTGCAAAAATAAGAATTCACGATAGGAAAAAATAGGCAGTAGATATGATTAGATCATACTTAGTAAATGATGCAAACAAATATAGCAAAATAGTGAACGACATTACAATCAGTAATCAATCGAATCAAAGCAATGCTGGTTAAAACATATATATATATATACACACACACACACACACACACACACACACACACATACACATATATATTTAATCCCTGGTACCTGTGTGTGCACATATATACACATACATACAAATGAGTGTGTATGAGGGATTAGATCCAGGGGTGCTTTGCCACTAGCTACATCCCCAGCCCTTTTTATTTTTTATTTTAAGACAGCGTCTCCCTAAATTGCTTAGGGCCTCACTAAGTTGCTGAGCCTAACCCTGAACTTGCAATCCTGCCTCAGCCCCGAGTTGATGGTATTACAGCCTTGCACCACCAAGCCTGGCTTAAAACAAGATACATCTGGATGCATCACATTTTCAAGTTATAAGCAAGATAATACTTAATACTGGAAAGTATTTTTGTAGCTTCACAGTCTTAAGAATATTTACAAATGGCTGGGTGTGGCGGCGCACGCCTGTAATCCCAGCTACTCTGGAGGCTGAAGGGGGAGGATCTCAAGTTCTAGGCCAACTTCAGCAATTTTACAAGACCCTGTCTGAAAAAAGAAGGGGAAAAAAAAAAAAAGAAGGGTTGGGAATGTAGCTCTATGGTAGAACATTCCTGGGTTCAATTCCCAGGGATAATTAAAAAAAAAAAGTTAATAAATGTTGATCCACTTTTCAGAATCTATCCTAAAAATTAAGAGGTCTCAATAAAGATGATAAATCCACACATTTCATTCCAGCATGATATATAAACTGCAAAACAGTTTGAAAATATCCCCCAAATCATCAATAGATCAAAAATAAATGATTGTAATATTCTTCAACAATTAAATTACATTTTTAAGAAAATTTAATGACAATTTAAAATACTAAACATATTGAGATAAGCAGGATTCTAAACTGTTTGTGTAGTATTATGTTATTAACAAATCTTTATGCATGTGAAAAATAAGAAGAAAGTATACCAGGGGCTGGAGCGGTGGCTCAGAGGTTTCGGCGCTTGCCTGGCAAGCACAAGGACCTGGGTTCAAACCCCAGCACCATGTACACAACTGAGCGTTGGAGCAGCTGAGGCCATGTGAAAAACTCAATAAAGTTGTTTCTCTCTTTCTCTCTCTCTCACTGTCCCTCTCTCTTTAAAAAAAAAAAAAAAGAAAGTATACCAAAATGTTAACAATGAGTGTATATGGGGCTTATAGGTGACTTTAATTTAAGAAAATGTTCCTATGGTTTCCAAAACTTTGTATTTTGTAAAATTATAGATGTAAAAATTATAAAAATGAACATGTTACTTTTGTACTTGGAAAAAAATTAAAGACTGTAGAACACTACTTGCCTGATAAAAATGTCAAATGCATATTGAGATAGCTACATAACAGAATTTCTTAGTCACTTTTTCTTGACATCTCTGAAGATATGAAAGATGTGTAAACCAATCAACAATCACAAAATCTCTCAGGAAAATAAAAATAATGATAGAATCATACTGTTTCTAAAAATAGTATGATTGGCAGTCCATAGCTTAAGTTTATCTTTAAACAACATTTGACGTTTTTCTGTTTTATTCCTCTTCCCCAGGAAGGCAGAAATTTAGTTATTCTAAAGGCACTTAGTTTTATTTCTAACTACTGTTAATAGAAAGCCCTATTGTTGTTGGTTAGTGCCACACATTTTAATGATGGTCCTTAAGATTTGGGGGAGCAATTTTGCAGCCTGCTGCTTCTCCACCAAAATGTTATAATTTCTAAAGACAAGCTTGTGAGAGTGCAGTTACTTTTGTGCTTAATACTTATCAAATCATCTGTGACTAATAAAACTTGAGAAAGAGGGGAGGAAGGCGGATTTAGTCTTTCAGTAACATGCTTGCTGTAATCTTGCCAAACTCCTCTTAGGCAATACTCTGTTTGCTCAGAGGGCCATGTGTTTAATTGTAAAAATCTGTCAGTATCATAGGATTCAAAAGACATCAATTATTTCTGTCAACAAGGAAAGAGTGAGGGCTGTGTGACTCTTCCATCATTAGGAAAAGATGTGCTCAAGACAGAAAAATGTAGTCTGGGGAGGGATGAGCCACTATAGGCTACAGGAAAACTGAGTTCCAGACTATAATCTCACCCCTTTCCCCTATTTTGGACTGAAATATTATATTTTTCATTTCATGTAGTGCCATGTGTGCAGTAAGACATTATGTAACTCATTCAGTCTTGGCTGTATAATAGCCACTAAATACTTTTAAAGTGGCCAACGTCATTAGCAGCTTGGTGTATGTGGGACAGGCTGGGGAAGCTGGGGAGAGGCCGTGCTTCCTTCAGCTTTGGCGGGAGGCAACATTGTGTAATGGGGTTGGAACGGGCCTATACTCAAAATTACATTCTAAAAGAGTTGCTATTCAGACCCCATGACAATTGGGTTCTCTTTTTCTTAAGACTATTCTGAGTGGGCTAAAAACGACAAAATTGCTGTTTGGCCAGTCCCATGGGTGAAATGGGAATTTTCCATGTTTTACTCCCGATTTATAATTTTATGATAACATTTCTGAATTATTACCCAGCTTTAGAGACAGCCAGGCACAATTTCCTGTCTCCTGCGATCTAAGCTGGGTGACCTCAGGCTGGTTACTTCACTATTCTGAGCCTCAGTATTCTTACCTGCTACTGGGCTGACTCCTAAGGAGTAGCAAAGGCGGCTTATAAGATAACAGGAATCAAGCTCCTACTTAAGTATGTCACCTCAGGCAAGATATTTCACAGGTTGGCCTCCTGATTCCGTATAAAACGGGACCACTAGATGCAATAGAGGAGAATTAGGGACTGCGCGCAGAGCCCGGGGCGGTGCTGGGGCACTCGTCGGCTCCAGAGTACTTGATAAGAGAAAGAATGCCGGCGAACATTCCCTGGGTGGCTGCAGTTAAGTTGTGAAACTTTGCACGAACGGGAACAGGAGCCCCTGCCCCGCCGAGGCGACCGGTCTGCGCGCCCACGCGCCCGGCCCCGCGCCGCCTCGCCCCACCCCTGCGAAGCCGGGCGGCGAGTTCCGGGCGGCGGCGCACGGCCCCCTCCAGCCGTCCTCACTCGCTCTCTCCGCGCCTCCAGCTGTGCCAGCTGCGCGGGAGTCCGGAGACGCTGCGGCGTCCGCACAGGTGTCAGCGGCCCCCTCGCCCTGCAGGTAGGAGCCGCGCGGGGCCCGGGCTTGCAGGGCTCCGGTGGGAGCCCAGTTTCCGCCGCGCTCGCCCTCCCTGCTCCGGGCAGCCGAGCGCAGCCGGCCGCTCCTCGCCCAAGTTGGACGGGACCTCAGCAACTGCAGCGGCGGCGGCGGACTCCCCGGTGGCCCCCTGGGGCCTGCGGTACCCGCCCACGGACCCAGTGCAACCTCGGCGCACGCTATCGCCGAAGGGGCGGACGGGCGCCTGGAGCGCAGAGCCGCCCTGGCTGCCGGCCCAGGTTGGGGGCGTCCTCAGCACCCGGCTTCTGCGGCCGCCGCCGCCGCCGCGGGGCTGGGCCCCAGTGCAGTGTGTCTGTGTCCCCAGGTCATCTCGAGCGCCCTCGGTTCGCGTGCGCTGTGGGATGATAGGGATGGCGGTCGCGCAGGCCCCCGCATCCCGAACCAACCAGGAAGTGCTGCGTTCCAAGACTTTAGAGCCCAGCCCGCCTCAAGCACGATCCTGGGCGTGTGGCCATACAGCTGCTCGCTGCAGGGTCCAAGAAGTGATGTGACGACGCGGAGGTGGGGCCAGCGGGTGGGGGGCCAGGAGCAGGGCGTGGGTTTACGGGATTGTTCTTTTCACCCCTGTAGGAGACATTTGGAACATAGGTCTCAGACCCTCGAGTGCACTTCTCCAAGCCTTTCGTAGGATTTTATGATGCCCCGGAGCTACCGCCACGCCCATGTTTGCCCCTTCTAATCTGAGATTATTATCTTCTTTACTTCCTTCTTGAAGCACTAAATGCAAGTATAATCTTCAGGGCCACTAGAACTTCAGTGTTTGATCATTCTTGGGTCTCTCCCCAGAATGAGGAATTCTGTTAACCTTCTCACCCAGTCCTGCAATTTCACTTTAGCTAAACCCTTTTTGGGCCTCCTAGGGCGGGGAAGATTAGGTACCCAGAGACCTCTGAAGTGGGTTAAATGGATTAGTTAATGGTGGGGCAATGAAAACTAAAGAATGAAGGGAATCTATTTTCAGTTTGAACTGTTAACAGACACCACGTTTACATGCTGCCTGCTTGAATGAGAATCCTTTTCAGTATTAAATGTAGTATGACACACACAAGAGAGTTTGTGCGCAGTCTTTTAGCTTGAATTTGTATGCAGCCTTTAAATTTTGTTTGGGGACCTTTTAACTAATTGCATATACTCCCAGTCTGGCTTCTGGATCCAGTACAATTAACGTTACATATAAAAAGTGTGCATAGTGAAGATTTTGAGGAAAATGTGTTCTGACCTTGTTTGACCCTATTTTAAGAATATTTACTCAACATGGAGTTATTAAGAGCTGTACAGTGGTCATTTAGGTTTATTGATTTGCTTAAAACCAGATAATGGGGAAATTGATTACTTAGTAATTTAAAGTTATGGCTATAAAATTTAGTTACCTTTAACAGGTTGAATTTTTAAAATTTTACTTTTATTATGGTAAAATACCACATAAAATTTACCCCTGTTAACCATTTTAAATGTATGTTTAGTGCATTAAATATTTTGTCATTGTGCTACCAGTTCTACCATCCATCTATAAAATGCTTTTTATCTTTCTTTCTGTTTTTCCCCCAAATAATACTGGGGATTGAATCCAGGAGGGTTCTACCACTAACCTACATCCTCAGTCCTTTTTATTTTTAATTTTGACACAGAGTCTTGCTAAATTGCTGAGGCTGTCCTCAAACTTATGATCCCCTTGCCTCAGCCTCCCAAGTAGCTGGGATTACAAGCATCTGCATTACCCCCAGCACTAGCAGTTTAGTAACATTTTAATGATTATTATTGCATTGCAGGCTTTAGTTTTTTAAGAAAGGTCTGAGTCTCTTCTTATAGTTTTATGCAGACCAAAAAAAATTCTTTTCCCCTATTTTGGGGTACTGAGGATTGAACCCAGGGTCTTGTGTGTGGTAGGCAAACACTGTACCACTGAGCTACATTCACTGTCTTGTATAAGTTTGGGTAAATGTGTTTTTAAAGAGGAGAGGTGAAAAGCCATAGCCAGATGGTGTTTAGTAAATCTTATCTCTGTTAGCTAAAGTCTAATACATTACTACTTGAAGGTTAGTTCGGGAGCTATTTAAGTTGTATGTAAAGGTATTTGAAGTTTAGCAATTAAGAGGTAAGTACTGGGAAGGGAGTTATTGCTGTTTGTTTTTTCTCCTGCCAGCCCATACTGGGGATCTTTACCACTTTGTCACTGAGCTGCATCCTCGGTTGTTTTTCCTTTTTAGAGACAAGGTTTCACGAATTTGCTCATGTTGGCCTCCAACTTGTGATTCTCTTGCCTCAGCCTCCCAAGTAGCTGGGATTATAGGTGTGTACCCAGCAAGTTATTGTTAATAGTTCTTTGAACCCTGAATATCTAACAACATAATCAACAACAACAATGCGGTAGTTTTGTCTCCTTTAGCAGTGCAAAGTACCAAGCTACGCTTGAGCTTATAACTAAAGCAATTTTGATCAATCTGGCTTTTGGGTTTAGCAATTTTCTGTCCACCAGGTGTTCATTAACACCTGTGGGAAGACCCAGCACATGAGATGTGGCTCTTTAAACTTAGAGTTAGGCTGAGTCATTGTGTTCACAAGAAAAGCTGTGACCGTGCAAGGCCGGTTTTATGTTTACAGTCCTTTAAGTCTTAGCACCACAAGGTAAACTGTATTTGCCTGCGTGTGGTTAAAAGTTGTTGCAGGGTTAAAATGAGAAACATGTAACCTCAGTGTTCCATAGGTCTGTGACACTTCTGATTAGAAAGGGAATCATACAAATCACGTGTTGTGCTCCAGTGGGATCACATTCTGATGCTTTGGTTTCCCCAAATTTCACAGTGCAGGATAAAATCTGGATCCCAGATGTTTTAGTGCTGGGCTATTAAACAACAGTTTATGTTATGTAACTATTTTATAGTTTCACAGTCTTTTTATCTTTCTGTTGTGAAACTGTTTTAATTTTTAAATTTATTGAATAAACATTGCAGCGACAAAATAAAATAAATTGTTTATTTAATAAACACTTATATGGTGCTTACTAGGAGCCAGGGCCTGTGCTAAGCATTTTACAAACGTGAACCTATTTCATGCTCAAAACAACCCCATAAAATAGATAATCTGATTATTTCCCTTTAATGGGTAAGGTGGTTTGAGGCTCAGTGAAATCACTCAGCTAGCATATGGGCAGAGCTGGGGTTCCATCCCAGGCAGCCTCATCCCCCAGGATTGACATTGCTGCAATTTCAATAATGCATCTGCAATTCCATCTAACGCATGAACTTTTTGTAGGTTTTTGTTCCCATTTTATCCTTGTCCTTAGGGAGAAGAGGGGTAAATTACGGTATAGTGCATATCAGATGATCTACTAAGCTTTCTTATTTTTCAGAAAAGGAGGTCAAGGTAGGGAGCGGTTGTGTCTAGAGGTGGGAGGGTATCCTCAGCAGTGGAACAGCGTCCTGCAGACCCTCTGCTGCAGGCATTAGCTCTAGATTGAGAGGGGGTTGGGACAGGCATCCTGGGAGGATCTGGGGAGGCCAGGTCTGTGTTTAGGAGGGGATGGTCTGTATTTGCCAGTCAGGAGGGAAGCGCTTCAACATTTTAACAAAAGCTAGGACCTTATTGGAGCTAATCTGCTAAACAAGGGCCCCAGGCTGTGTCAAAGCTTCTGAAACGCAGTGTTTCTGAAGCTTGAGGCTGACTCTGGGCCTTAGAGCTCCCTAATCCCAGCTTCCTCCCTTCTCTGCTGCTGCTGCTGTGACCCTGGACTCCCCTCTGAATGAGGGGAATATTTTATTTTGTAATCAATCACTTTTTGAGCATTTTGGATCTGGGGTTGGGCGCCTCTTGAAAGCCTGTGACGCACAGAAGAAAATCAGCCAAAAGCAATATGGACATAAAAATAATTTAGTTTAGTTGGTTCTTTGATGGTGGGGTGGGGTGGGGGTAGGGGGATAGGGGAGGCAGACTTCTAAGGGCATAAACTTACAAACTTTATGTTAACAACAGGAAAACAGTGACTTTTTCAGGGTAGGCTTTTATGGACAATACATTTGGAAGAGGTAGAGCAGGAATAAATGTGGGGAAAAGGAAAGTGGTGGAAGGGCCTGGGAGAAGCAAATTCTGAGATGAGGCACCAGGAGGGTAGCAGACAGAAGACAGGGTGTTCATGACTTTGTCATTTCTCCATAGAAAGCCTCCAGGCTCAGGTATTACCTGAGAGCAAATGCCTTAGACATGTCATAAGCTGTTAAAAATGGTCTTTCCCCGGGTTAATCTCCAAATGATTTTTTTTTGTTTTAAAGAGAGGAACTGTGAGAGAGAAAGAAAAAGAGAGAATCAGTTTTATTTAGTTTTTCATGGGCTTTTGCTGCTCTGACGCTTAGGTGTGTATGTGGTGCTGGGGTTCAAACCCGCATAGTCACGCGTGCCAGGCAAGCGCCATAACCACTGCTCCAGCTCCTAAGTGATCTTAATGTTGTGAACAATGTTGCTAATCAATAAAACTTGGGGGGGGGGGTAATAAGCTACAAGGGAGCTCTTGGTCCTCACTGTTCTTTGTGGCACTCCAGTCTGGTATATACTATTTTTATACAGGCGGCTTTCATATGTAGCCTGATATTAGAGTTTCTGAATTTGCACTTGCTTTATCCATTGTCTTCTCTGGGAATAGGTAAGGTCCTCAAGGCACAGGACCTATCATTTTTGTGTCTCTAGTACACAGCAGTGTACAATAAATGCAAACTGAATGAAAAGGTGCCCTTAATGGATGAAGAGAGTGAATAAATGATCATTTTATTCGAGATTCATAGATGTCTCCAGAAAAGATTTTATGGTTAGTGTTTTGCTTATTTATTTCTTTTGCATGTGCCATTTAATTACCATATTCTTCTGCCTGGGTATGGTGGTACACACCTGTAATCCAGGTGGCTAGGGAGGCTGAGGCTGGAGGATGGTTACTTTCAAAGTCAGCCTCAGCAACTTAGCGATGCCTTGTCTCAAAAAAAACCAAACCAAAACAACAACAACAACAAAAACTCTACTGTATTCTTAAAAACAAATTTATATATGTGGAAAGGACAGTCTGGCATTTTGGATTAGCAGCTATACTCATTTTTGTTATTCTTTCTCTGCAATGTGTCTTACTCATGTTCTGATGAAGACATCCTTTGGAATAAAGAAGTTGAGTAAATAGCCATGGGTTGGGTTTGGGGTTCCGTGGATTAGAACTGAAGAACATTTCCCAGTGTATATGGCAGTGATGATTAAAGATGCAGAGCCAAAAGAGAGGAAAATGAAAAGAGTAGAAAAAATGAAATTAAAGATAGGGTATTAGATTTTTTTTTTCAAAGTGTCTTCATTATTCCCACTTTGGAATAAAAATTTATAAGGTAAAGTAGGGCAAGGGTTCAGGATTTGGGGATGAAGAATATTTTTGGTCCTAACATTGCTGTGATGTCAGTGTTTTTTTCTTTCTGGTGCTGGTACTGGGAATTGGACCCAGGTTGCTTTACCACTGTGTTACTTATACCCCCAGTTGTTTATTTTATTTATTTATTTATTTATTTATTTTAATTTTGAGATAGAATCTCACGAAGTTGTCCAGGCTGACCTTCAATGTTTGATCCTCTTGTCTCAGCCTCCTGAGTAGTTGGGATTACTGGTGTATGCCACTGTGTCTGGCTTTCCAAAATATTTTTTTAGAAAAGGTGGGAGGAGTTGGAAAACTCCAAAAGGTGTTGGAAACTGAGCTAGAACCTTAGTATCCTAAGGGGAAGAATCTACCTATTAGGATATTGCATATGGTAAGTATCTAAAAGCTAGGCATATGGAACAAAGCCCCAACTCTAACCCTGATCCCAGGCCCAACTCCAAACCTGTCCCTGTCTTGGCTGGAAATGTGGCTGGATGGGCCCATGAGGAGGCAAACCACTTCTGTGAGGCTTGTAAGGCACAGTTGGGCCACCACCTTGCTGGAAGGGCTAACCAGTGAGTCTGGATTGTTAGTAACTTAATTATTCTGTCTCTTGTAAAATAGGGATAAAATAGAACCTATCTCACAGATTCTTGTGAGGAATGAAGGATATATTACCTGCAAAGTGTTTAGAATAGAGCCTGGGACATAGAAACAAAATAATAATAATAGGTTCCCCTCTTTCACACCCTGTCCTCCCCTCTCTTGCCCCAAATCCAGTTCAAGTGACAACCAAAATACCAAGCAAACTGAAGTTAGTGCTTCCATAGATAGTGAGATGTGGCCCTATGGGAGCATAGGACTATATTAGTTTTGTGCAGGAGGAATTCTTTATTGGGGGGTGGGGGTGGGGATTGAACCCAGGGGGACTGTATCCCTGAGCCACATCTGCAGCCCTTCCTTTATTTATTTACATTTTGATACAAAGTCTAAGTTGCCCGGGACCGCACCTCAGCCTCCTGAGTTGCTGGGATTCTAGGCATGAGCCACCACATTCAGGTTTCGTGCAGGGGGGAACTGTTGAGTGAGAGTGGAATTCCATGTGACCCGGATGGTGGCAGGCAGAGAGAAGCCTTCTGGCAACAGTGTTGGTCACAGCCAGCGACAGGGAACTGCATGCCTTTGATAATTATGATTTTAGGGTATGTATGTTAACATTAGCCCGAACATTTGATTTTTCTTAAGTCGTAGGCATAGCATGGCACTTAATTGGAGAAGCATGATTCATTGCTCTTTACGGTGGGTGTACATATAGAGGTGTATTTAAAAAATGTGTTGAGAATTAAGAAGCAATAGAGCCCTGCTTCCTTCCACCTCCTTTTCCTACGCCCCTCCTGGTGGCAGGTGCCCCTTAGCTAGAACCTTCCCGTTTCTGAGAGCAGATGTGAAGCAGCTGCTAGACCCTTGTTACTGGAAGACCAGGACCTGGGCAGGGAAAGGAAAGGCAGTCAGCTGTTATTTTTGTTTTAAGAACAAAGCATTGGGCTGGGAGTGTAGCTCAGTGGGGGTGAACCTGCCTAGCGTGTGCGAAGCTCTGGGTTCCAGCCCCAGGATCACAAAACAAAAAACCAAAGTATTCATCTTTTAAATCAACAAATCTAAATGAAAACAAGAACAATTCTAGTATTTTGTGGCAGAATAGAATCAAGGTGATAATTTAGAAGGAAACCGGGCAATATGTTTAATATAGACAAATGTTTGCATTAAGAAAATTTTTGCTGGGCTGAAGCGGTGGTGGCCCAGTGATTACAGTACTTGCCTGGCATGCACACGGTTGTGAGTTCGAATTCCAGCACCATATATACAACGAAGTGATGGAACAATGAAAGCCACATGAAAAAGTAAATAAAATTGATTCTTTCTCTCTTACTGTCCCTCTCTATCTCAAAAAAAAAAAAAAAAAAGACAAAAAGAACATTTTTCCTGTGGAAATAACCAAAAGAACTATTTTTTCAAAAATAAAAACATTTATTACAGCATATTATAATAATATTTATTTATTTATTTATTTTAGTTTTTTTGGTATCAGGGATTGAACCCAGGGGTGCTCCACCACCGAGCCACATCCCCAACCCTTTTCATTTTTTGTTTGAGACAGGGTCTCACTAAGTTGCTGAGATTGGCTTTGAACTTGCGATCCTCCTGCCTCAGCGTCCTAAGCCGCTGGAATTACAGCTGTGTGCCACTATGCCCAGCTTTTATAACAGTGTTTTAAAAGCTTTTGCAAGTGATGTATTGGAACTGGACCATACCAAGAGCTGATTTTTAAAATTTTAAGAATTTTGTGAGCCCGTTGCTAAATCAAAACATTATTAAAAATTAAATTTTCTTAAGGTTTTAAACTTATATTAAATAAATTGAATTAAAAACGAAGGCAATAAATTCTCAAACCTATCATTTGCTAATTATTGTAGTACATTTACTTCTACCTGTGCTTTTGAAAGTTATTTATGTCTGTTGTTTTTGTATAGTGAAAATGGTGTATCTTGTCTAGCTCTTGCCAAACTTGGTCTGGTGATGTCACGTTGGTT
This sequence comes from Aplodontia rufa, assembly GCA_004027875.1. Lineage (NCBI taxonomy): Eukaryota > Metazoa > Chordata > Mammalia > Rodentia > Aplodontiidae > Aplodontia > Aplodontia rufa. The sequence continues at coordinate 88,014 of PVKS010002924.1, read as the reverse complement.
GACATTATCCACGGTGGGTATATTTACACTGTAGAAATTGCCAAACACCGCAGTTAGTGCATCTCCTCTCCCATCTAATTGTTAAGTATTTGTCACTAGTGGCTTTGGCCGTGTGGGACACTGGAGTATTATTTCTACTCCCTTCTTCTGGGACACAGGAATGTCACTATTTCATCCTTTTCTTCTTCTCTTTCACCTTTACAGTGGTTCTGAATTTGGGGATGTGGTTGGGGAGAAGGAATACAGTTAGTCAATATTCTCTCTTTTTTCCTGTTATCTGGTACAGTTAAGGTTGGCACTAAGTGTTTTAGATCTCTACTGTGTTTGTTTTAACCCTTGATTCGTTTCTTCTGTGGAGATAGGATCCTTCTGAAAGTCCCTCTCTCCTTCCCCGCTATAATACTACTTTTTTTTTTTTTTAAGAGAGAGGGACAGAGAGAGAAAGAATCAGTTTTATTTTGTTTTTAGTGTGGCTGTTGTTGCTTCGACACTTTGTTGTGTTAGTGGTGCTAGGGTTCAAACCCGCATCCCTGCGCATGCCGGGCAAGTGCTGTTATTGCCAAGCTACTGCTCCAGCCCCCATCATAACACTTCTAAGGTCTGGCTGAACAAAATCAGCTGGGAACCTAACTAGAATGCAGATTTCTAGGTCCCATCACATACCTACTAATTGAGATTCTTGGGGGATGGGACTCAGTAGTATTTTGATGATCACTCTTCTGCCCGCTCTTTCCCCACTGTGGGCTCTTCCTGCCCATCCCTGGCACCTGTGGGCCTTGCTCAGCATCAGGTCATTTGGGCTGCTGGACCCTGGCCCTATTGCACGGTAACCTTGAGTTTTATATTCGGACTCACATTCTGATGCCTGTCATTTCTACAGGATCTGTTTCCCAGGGCTCAGTTCCTTTGGAGCCTACATTTCTACCGAAGCAGCCAGCTCTGTGCTGTGCAGGGAGGCTACCAGGACACTCAGGTTTTATGTCCACATTATCCTCTGTGTGACCTTGGTAGAACTTGGTCTTCACCTTTTTGAACACCTCAACATGTGGCTCCATATTCGGGGTTTGCGGTGCACTGTGCTCTCTGCCTGGAGCATCCTTTTCCAAGTCTGCCTGGCTCGCTTTTGTCATTTCAATCATAAAATGGTCAACGCGATCTCCCTGGAAAGGTTTTGCATGACCAGCGGAAGCTTCCTCTGCTCTCCCTCCACATCGCAGTGCCCTGCCTCATCTTGGTCTAGCCTTTTACCTTGGATTATTTCCATGCCAGTACTTGCCGCCATCGGAGTTCCTCCCGTCTTGTTTGCTGTGTGTTTTACCAAAGAACGTGAGCTGACTGAGCACAGGGGTGTGCCTGATACATCCTAGGTGCTCATTAACTGCTCTTTAAATGAATGCCTCTCCAAAGTGGACACATTGATACTGGTGTGAACTCTGGGCCCCTAAGCCTTTCATCTGTTTTTCTAATTATTCTTCTTTGGCTTCACAGATATTACATGCTAGAGGTTTGTTGCTGAGTGACCACCACAGTTTGGAACAAGTGCTGCTTTCAACGGAAGTAACATCTGTAGCTCTCCACGTGATATCACCTTTCATCTTCAGTGAGCCTACAAACCACTTGACTGGGTTGCACCTGTTTATCTGTGGGTGAGTAACCTGTGATAGAATGGGTCAACTAAACATGGAAGTAATGTCAAATAAAGATCAATTTTAGGAAACTCTTGCTAACTTCCTTTTTTGAATTCTACAAAGAGTGGTTTACGGGGGCTGGAGCGGTAGCTCAGTGGTTTTGGCACTTGCCTGGCATGTGTGAGGATGTGGGTTCAAAGCCCAGCACACGTACACAACAAAGTGTCAGAGCAATGAAAGCGACATGAAAAACTAAATAAAATTGATTCTGTCCGTCTGTCCCTCTCACTCACTGTCCCTCTCCCCACCCCCTTTTTTAAAAGTAGTTTATGGTAGGGTGGTGGGGCCTGGAAGGGCATGCATCCTTCTGTGAGATACCAGGAGGCCAAAAACACATGTTGGAGATGTTTGCCCTGTCTCATCTCACCAGAACATACGGAATAGGTTTGATTGCTGATGAAGTAATTTCTTCAGATCCATTGCCAGGAAGGTCAATAAGTTGGCAGTGGAAGCCTTTACCCTGTGTTTGCAGAGGTCCTTCCTTATGCTGGTATTGGAGAGTCTATCAGACAGTCTTCTGGTGCCAACAGAGTGCTCAGCATGTGATGGATGCAGAGTCAAAGATGTGGCACTGGCCACTCAGAACTTATGATCTAATGCAATCATCTGAAATAGGACTGAATTGTGTAGCAAAATCCTGCCAGGCCACCTGAAATGGGCTGGTATTTTGTAATCACAGTTGATTCAATTTTTCTTTTCTTTTCTTTTTAAGAGAGAAGGACAGTGAGAGAGAGAGAGAGAGAGAGAGAGAATGAATCAATTTTTATTGAGTTTTGCACATGGCTTTCATTGCTCTGACACTTAGTTGTGTACGTGGGTGCTGGGATTTGAACCTGTGTACTCGCACATTCCAGGCAAACACCGTAACTACCAAGCCACCCCTCGAGCCCTGGTTCAGTTTTTTGTGATACTTATTTTCAAACTGCTCTGTCAGGGGCAGTGTTATGGTCTCAATATTTATGTCACCCTAAAATTCCTATGTTGAAATCCTCATCCTCAATGTGATGGTGTTGGGAGGCCAGACCTTTGGGTGGTGATAAGTCTCATGAATGGGTTTAGTGCCCTTATAAAAGAGACCAAAGAGAGACCTCTCACTCTTTCCACCATGAGAGGTTACAGAGGTTACAAGACCACCAACTACGAAGTAGGCCTTCTCCGGACGTAGAATCTGCCAGTACCTTGATTTTGGACTTCTCAGTCTCCAGAGCAGTAAGAAATAAAAATCTTGTTAATAAGCTACTCACTCTAAGATATTTTGTTATAGGAGCCTAAACTGACTTATTAGGCAGATTGAGATGGGGGAAGGGACTGGGGCCAGTGATCAAGAGCAGAATTTTGGAGCTTCTCTTAATGTTCATCCACAGTATCTCATTTAAGAAAACATACTTTGATTTTTTTTTTTTTAAAAATCATCCTTTTGTTTTAGAGTTACAGAAAACTTGCAAAGATAATAAATTTCCCTGTGGTACACGTCTGTATTACTAACATCTTACTTTGCTGTGTGGTACGTTTGTTAGAGTTTATGAACCAATACTGATGCATTATTAACTAAAATCCATACTTATTCAGAATTCCTTAGTGTTTCCCTAATAGCCTTTTCCTGTTGGTATGTCCTGCCCAAGATACCACATTGCATTTAGCAGTTTTGTTCTTTTGGCCGGCTGTTGGCTGTTGTGGTTTACTCAACTTCCCTTAGTTTTGATGGCCTTGACAGTTTGAAGAGTAGTAGTTAGATATTTTGCAGAGTGCTCCTCAGTTGGAATTTTGGAAAACCACAGAGGTAAGATAGCATTCTCAACATGTCTTCAGGAGTACCTACGATCGTCAGCATGACTTGTCCCTGGTGATGCTGGCTGGTCACCTGGCTGAGGGAGAGTGCTGCACACTCTATTTTAGTACTGTCAACGCTGTGCTCTTTTGGACTGGTGAGTTATTCTCTACTTCCTAGCTAGGAGATTAGCCCTAGAAACTATTTGGAATTCTTCTGTATGGCAGATTTCTCTTCATCCGCATTTGCTTACTTATTCAATTATTTATATCAGCATGGATCCTATACTTTGGGTTATAATCTGTACTCTTATTTTTCATTTTTTTAGTTATTTTTATTTAAACCAAAATTCTGCTCTTTAAAAATGTTAGAAAACTCTTGTCCCATATATTTCTATTGCCTCCATTTTTCCTTTCAGTATCCTATTTATTTATTTATTTATGGCAATTAAAAGAAAATTACTATTTAGAACTTGCGGACTTTGTTTGTTATTTATTTTTTGCAGGAGTCATTAAGTATATAGGTATTTAAGTTGGTTTGTGGAGTGATAGAGATTGAAAGGCATGTTTCTTCCCCTGTTGCAAACTGTGTTTGCGCTCAGTGCTTGAAATTATTGCTAAGATTACCAATTGAGGGATTTATAGTCATCTATCTTACTGAATTCACAAGGAAGTTTGATAACATATACAGACTTAAGAATAATTTTGGGGGGTGCTGGAGCAGTGGATCAGTGGTTACAGCTCTTGCCTGGCATGCACAAGTACACAGGTTCAAACCCCAGCACCCACGTACACAACTAAGTGTCTGAGCAATGAAAACCATGTGAAAAACTCAATAAAAATTGATTCTCTGTCTCTTTCTCTCTCTCACTGTCCTTCTCTCAAAAAAAAAAAAAAGAATAATTTTCGGGGCTGGAGTGGAGGCTCAGTGGTTACAGTGCTTGCTTGGCATGCGCAAGGACCTGGGTTCGAACCACAACACCACGTATACAATAAAGTGTGTATACGTTGTGTACACAATGAAGTGTCAGAGCACTGAAAGCCACTTGAAAAAGTAAATAAAAATTGATTCTCTCTCACTGTCCCTCTCCCTTTAAAAAAAAATAATAATTTTGGCCATTTTGTTTCTTTTCAGATTTTCGTCAAATAAGCTAGCAACTTTGGGGCTGGGCTACAGGTCGATGGTAGAGCACTCGCCTAGCATGTAGGAGGCCTTGTTTTCAACCCCCAGGACTGCCAAAAAAAAAAAAAAAAGATAGGAACTTTGAAAATGCTGTCCAGTGTACTGGACTTATTATTCTTCCTGTTAGAATAGTGGTAGACTTGTTGTAGGAAGCCCAAGTCTCCTATAACAAGTTTTCTGTTTTCTTCCATGTTTTCTGTTTCTAAAGTGAATTTACTTTGTGAATTTTTTCTATACTACACAACACAATTAAATGAACTGTATGTAAACTTGTATTTCACCCTTTTTTAAAACATTTAATATAACACACATATCCTGACATGTTTATTGACCTGGCTTAACATAGAAGAGTAGCATCCTAAAAATACTTCTCTTCCGTTATAAATTATTTTTGTATTTCATTAATTTTGTTCTAAGATCCAGTACTCTTAGGCATTCTTGTTTCTGTGCCAGTTCACAAACACAGAAACACTTCCGAGAATGGTTTTAGTTGCAGGCAGATTGGTCATTTTATGAGCTGTGGACTGACAGTTATACTCAGAGACCAGATGACTTGGCCAAATGGGTGAGAAAGATGCTTCTGAATCTGGTGTAGTTTGGTATCTTGTGTGTGGTGGGCTCCCCATGCAGTCCTCCAGCTCTGATACCCTGAGAACTAAATCTTGCTATAAAAATGTGAGGCCCATCCTAGCATGGCTGACTCCATAAATGGTCCAGGTCACTGGGGCCTGTGTATGGGTGCACTCCCAACAGGATCAGGTAATATGCACAGAGCTGGCATGTCTTGGTTGGACAGGCCTCCAGAGTTTTCTGTTGCAATCAAATGAATAATAACAAGGGCTCAGAGTGTTGCTCAGTGATAGAGTCAGCGCTTAGTGTACCAAGTTCAATCCCATCACCCGAACAGCAACAGTGAAACAGTGTTAACTTGGAACGTGCTGGGAAGTCATTCCTGTATTGCCTGGTAATTGAGCATAAGTTAAGCATAAAGGACAAGCTCTTCATCCTTTGACTGCAATTAGCATTATTTTAACACATGCCAGAGCAAAAATTGAATTACTTTTTCCTCATGTCAAACCTATGCCCATACTGATACTTTTCTTCTGATTCCATCCAGAGTTTCTCTATTTATTTGTTTATTCACTATGTCATCATGCCCTTAGTGTGATGACTTTTACACCAGAGTTTTCCTTATGGTCTCATTTCCTCAGGGGGTCTGTAAATCATTCATCATTCAAAATGGCCATATGTTTAATGAATAGGAATGACTAGGAATGATGCATATAATTTCACTTCTTTGTCATGGTGCACAGTCCAAGCTGGACTGGGACAAGGGGAGAGAGAGGTTTTATTTCAGATAAGGCCGGTGCAATTTTTGGCCTCATGGTTCCTCTGGCCACAGCCCTCAGAGCTCATGTGGGGAACAAGGGAGATGTTGTAGCCCCAGTAGGAAAGGCTCTCCGCAGCTAGGGTCTGACTTGGCCCCTGGACTCCTCAGCCACTTTGGATCCTGTTCACTTCAGAGGTCGGGCCTGGAAGGGATTGTTACCCACAACAGAGACTTGGTTTTCTTCCAATTGTAGACCCATTGCTTATTGCTATACATTTGGGTTTAGAGTTACTCTAGTAGAGGAAGCTTGAGTGACTGCCATTCGCTAGGCACTCCCTCCCTATCCCACAGCATTTCAATCTGTCTGCTTGTTGTCCAACTCAGCTTTCTGCCTGTGCTGCTTATAAAATAGGATAGTGTCACTCAAGTATTTTGTGAGTGTTACCCAGATTCAGTGGCCTAAATATAAAAAAGGAACTTTTTCTTTCCCTTTAAAGTTTCTTTAGGTTTCACTTTTAAAGGGTCAGTGATAGTTCTATTTTACAAATAAGTCATGGAAAAAATGGAAAATGGGTTTGAAAATTATTCTCACATGACAGCCATCATCAAACTTATAAGGGAGAATGGCAATTAGAGTGCTAAGCCTTTAAAAAATTCCAGAAATTAAAAGAAAAAGATAAACCCTCAAGGAATTTAGCCAACATCAGTCAGTTTTACAGAGGCAGCCCAAAATAAATGAGAAACTTAAAAAGTTATTGACATCAGCACATGCCAGCTTTCCTCCATTGCTATGATATTTGCATATATTATGGTCAAAAGCTGATTAGTTTAAAATACACACTTGGGGGCTGGAGAATGGCTCAGCCATTGTGGTGCTTGCCTGGCATGCGTGAAGACCCAGGTTCGAACCCCAGCACCATGTATACAACTAAGTGATGGAGCAACAAGAACCAGACGAAAAATAAAATTGATTTTTTTTCTCTCACTCACTGTCCCTCTCTCTCTTAAAAAATAAAATAAAATAAAATACACCTTCTGAAGTAGGGTATCTATAATATCATATATTTTTAAAAATTGGGGGCTGGAGCAGTGGCTCGGTGGTTATGGTGCTTGCCTGGCATATGCAAGTACATGGATTCAAACCCCAACACCCATGTATACAACTGAAAGTCAGAGCAGCGAAAGCCATGTGATGAAACTCAGTAAAAATTGATTCTCTCTGTTTCTCTCTCTTTTTCTCTCTCTCTCTCTCACTGTCTTTCTCTCTTAAAAAAAAAAAAAAAACTTTAAAAAAATGTTTAAAAAAATTGACCTGCTGGGTTTGCCTCTGAAATCATTCTGGGAACATAATTTGTTTGTTATAGTGAATGCTGTGAGAAGTTTGAAGATCACAAGTTCAGTGACTGAATATCTCCAGTTCCTGCAGGGTCTCTGTGTTCCAACAGGAAGGGCCCAGGAATGCCTTCCTGGCTAATTCCATTAATTATCCTTTTGAAGTCACTGATGGAAAGTGGTCTGCTCTGTTAATTTGTACAGTCTATCATTATCTAATAATTTAAATGCTGTTTTCCTCCATGTAAGTATTTATGCATATATTCAGATAGTTCAAATTCACCGTTGGAAACTGTGCACATGCTGGAAAGAACCCTAGGTTGGTAGTCAGGGTGACCAAAGTTCCAGGATTTTGCACCTGAGACTAACATAGTGTGACCTCAGGAATTTATGTCTGGCACTCACCCTGCCTCTAAAGCTGGAGATGAATTAAGCTTGGTTCTGACCACCGCCCTCTGGGGATTTACAGTCTGGTGCAGAGGTTTTCACAATTTACTGTACACTCAAATCCCCTGGAGGGCTCATCAGAACACAGACTGCTGGGCTTCACCCTAGAGCATCTGATTCCCTAGGTCTGGGCTGGGCAGAGAATGTGCACTTCTAACAAGTTGCCAGATAATGCTGATGCTGTTGGTTTGGGGACCACATTTTGAGAATCACTGACCTAATGGCTTAGCTGACACATCAGTAACTACAATTCAAAGATTAAAAGCTGTGAAATAAGGACAAGCAGCATGCAGTGGGACACAGGGTGTGGGGATGTGGGCCAAGATATGTTGAACCCCTGGGGAATCTGAGAAGACGTAGAAGAGACAAAACTTAAGCAGGATCTTGCAGAGTGGACTAAGCCTTGACAGGTAGGGGCATTTAGGGGACGACAGTCACCTGGTGGCAAAGAGAGGACAGACTGAACGTGGGCGAAGGGGTGTAGTCTAGCATAGAGCGCAGGATCGATGTGGGGGAAAGAACAAGGAACAGATGGAAATGAGAATGAGAGAGCTGGAAATTTAATGTGTTTTTTGGATTTGGGACTTTGGCAGCAAAAGATCAGCATGATCAGAGCTGTGCTTAGGAAAGGCAGCTCTGGCATGTGATGGATGGCTTGGGAAGAGGAAGAGCGATTTCAGCAGAGCCAGTTAGGAATGAGGGCGTCGCCCAATCCAGATGTAGGAAGGGGCTGCAGAAGGCATGAAGGGGGAAGGATGCAGCCCTGTGATGTGTCTGTATCAGAAGCCACTGATTTGGTACATGATTTCTTCCTGGGGACGAGGGTGAGGAAAGGGGTGAGGTGAATTGAGGCTCCAGAGGCTGAGTTGCTGCAGAAGGTGATTGGTGGTGACTGGATTCTTCAGGGAAAATTTGGGTGGTTAACAGAATGAACCTCCTGGGGCTTTGACTTCCTTAGGAGGGAACTGGACTAGATGCACTTAAGGGTTTCTTTCACTTTGATTAGAATCAATGGTGTAAATGTCGTTGGTTGTCTGCAATGTGTAGAATATACTCGAGCAAAGAACAGGTGGCTTGTATATTACCGGCACTTGCTTATTTGATTGGTTATTCCATGTTAATCATTAACTCTGAAATAATGACATCTGCAAACAACCTTCTTTTTGTTCTTATCTTCATTTTGCTTATAATTTTCTTAGTATGTTAAGTTGGCCTTTCTCCTATTTTATATATCGTGAATGTCAACATTTTTTGGATAAGTGTTTTATGTATATATTTTACATAAGTGTAGCAGATATTTTAAGCATCTCTCTGGCTTTTTCTCATCATAATAATCATATCATGTATTGATATATTTGTACCTAACTCTCTCTTGCCCACTGGATTATAAATTCTGCTTATTTTTTTTTAAGAGAGAGGGTCAGAGAGAGAGAGAATCAATTTTATTTAGTTTTTCATGTGGCTTTTGTTGATTGGACACTTGGTTGTGTATATGGTGCTGGGATTTGAACCTGCATCCTAGCGCATGCCAGGCAAGCGCCATAACTGCTGACCCACCGCTGCAGCCCCTCTGCTCATGTTTTTGGTGCTTGGGGTTTGAATACAGGACCTTGCACATGCTTAGCTTTACCCCCACTCCCTATCAGTGCCTTTCAAGTAAGGAACATGTCTTATTTACTGTCCTCCTCTCTGCACTTGTCATAAATAGTTATAAATGTCTGAGGAATTTGATTAAATCATCCAGTAAAAGCAAGTTACTGTCTGTTCTTTAGGAAGAGACAAAATGTCTCAGGCAATAGAGTTCTAGTTGAAAGGGAAACAGACATCCATGCATCTCGGGAGGTAGAAAGAGGAAGCTTGTTGAATCCAGTAAACTCGGAGGGCCAGAATAGACTTTCCTGGACACTTTCCGGGACCAGAAGCACATGCCCATAAAAGTAGGATAGCATTCAGCTCTGTCCTGAACTAGCTGTCGTAAACCTTGGGCCCGACCTATCTGTTCCATGCCTCGCCTTCCTCCTTTGTAATACTGAGGTTGTAGATAATTATGGATTTGCATAACCTTCCATATGCCTTTTTGGGCAGAATTCCAAGCTGAGGAAATGGCATGAGCAGAGTTTCTGAGCTGAGTATGAGTTTGTGCTCTTTGTGACCAGGTGTGACAGGCCAGGAATCGAAGGAGGAGAGGGAGGTGGAGGTCTTGTTCAAATGGCTGTTTCCGCCAGGATAAGGCGCTCATTCCTGTTCTGTGGGGATAGGGAATCTGTCCAGGGACAGGAGTGAAGGGCCAGGGAGAGTGGATTGGGGAAGGAGGCAGAGACAGTAGGAGGTGATACTGAGGTAGCCATTGCTATAGGTAAGTGGCTGCTTGATTCCAAGGTGTCTTCTGAGAAGCTTTTTGAAATGCATTTCAGCATACTTTGGTTCACCTGGAGAAAAAAGGGAAAGGGTTTTTAACCATGTTTCTTATGTGTCACAGCTTAAAGGTGGACCCATTTCTGGGTGGCTTATGTGTGACTGCCAGGGGGATTCCACCCAGTGACATATGAAGTGGCAGCAGAGGGAGCTAAAGGAGAGAAGCCCTGCAGGCTGTGCTGTGTGTAAGTCAGCTTTTTGTGGCTGTGATGAAAATTCTTGACAGGAACAACTTAAAGAAGGGACAATATATTTATTTTGGCTCACAGCTGCATCGGATTCAGTCCATGGTTGGCTAACTCTGTTGCTCTGAGCCTGAGAGAAGGGTGAGGAGCAGAGGCCATGTAGAAGGGGCCAGAGACAAAAAATGACCGTCCAGGGCATGTCCTTAGTGGCCTACTTCCTCCAACTAGGCCCCACCTCCTAGTTTCCATCATCTCCCCATAAAAACATCAAATCATTATTCATGAGTGGATCATCCACCCGTAAGGTCAGGGCCCTCATGATCGAATCACTTTCCAAAATCCCCACCCCTGGAGATTGCTGCATTGGGGTTGAAGCCTGCAACACTTGAGCCTCTGGGGCCACATTCCAGATCCAAACCATAACATTCTATTTGACAGTGGTTGGATTCCTTGTGGAACTTGCTGTCACAGCAATGATAGGAACAGGAGTGAGTCTGGGGGAATTTGAAGTTGTAAAGGAGGCCAACACAGGGGCCTACTAAGACCTTTTTTAAAAAGGAAGATCTTGAGCTGGAGTGATGGCTCAGTGGGTAAGATGCTTGCCTGGCATGCATGAGGCCACAGGTTTGAATCCCAGCACCACATACACAACTAAGTGTTAGAGCAATGAATAAACTGGACAAAAAAAAAAAAACTAAATAAAATTGATTCTCTCTCACTGTCTTTTTTTTTTTTTTTTGGTAAAGAAAGAGGGGACAGTGAGAGAGAGAGAAAGAGAGAAGCAATTTTATTTAGTTTTTCATGTGACTTTCATTCCTTGAACACTTCATTGTATTCATGGTGCTGGGGTTCAAACTTGCGTACTCATGCATGCCAGGCAAGCGCAGTAACCGCTGAGCCACTGCTCTAGCCCCCACTGTCCCTCTTAAAAAAATAAAATAAAATAAAAAATAAAAGGAAGATCTTATCTAAGTTATACAGCTTCCCAGAAAAAGAAGTATGTTTACATGTATACCACAGTGGTGTGCAGATGCATAGTGACCAGTTTACAAACAGTAATAAAATATACAATACCCTTTACTGTGAAGGCCGTATAGCTAATTGATTCTACAGGTTTCTGTTGTTTTTTGCTGAATTCTTGTGTGCACAGCCATCCTGTGATTAACAATTGATGGAAGAGGGGAGCTGGTGTTTACTTTCTAGTACTGAGGAAGATGAAAGAGAAGCAACAAAGGCCTGTCCCAGAACTTCACTGGTTCATCCAGCATCTTCTTTGTGAATCAGATTAGTTCTTACTAGACTGTTTCCTCGTTTTTGCTATTTACCGTGTAGCTACTACAAGCACCACACTTTTTTGTGTGTGTGTTTGTGATACTAGGACTTGAAACCAGGGATCCTCTACCACCAAGCTATGCTCCCATTTCCCCCATTTTTTTTCTTTTTTCTTTTTTTTTGTATTTTTCTTTTTTCTTTTTTTTCTTTTTTATTAGAAGTATATAGAGATACAGTTGAGGGGGAAACATTATCAAAACAGTAGCAATCGATGTATATAAACTTTGTTATCCAGGGGTTATGCCAAAGCATAGATAAACCACCTTGGATTTCACCTGTTGCAGTTTCCCCCAGAAGAATTCATGTGTTAAATGGGTAGCTCGTGGAGGAATGACATCGGCTTCTGGGATGGTTCCCCCATCTTCCCATTCTCCAGACTCCTATGAGTTCTTCATATACCCCCCTCCCCCTCCCCCTCCCTACACCTCCAAGTATCCTAGAGAGCTATCCCCCTATTACTCTGAAAGTCATTCAATTTGGGGTTTTGTTAGGTTAGCCGTCTGCCCTACTGCTTCCTCATAAATTCTAGCATCAACAGATTAGAGATACCATTCGGCCCTTGAGTCTCTGAGCTTGAGAGACTTCACTAAGCATGATTCTGTCCATCTCCATCCATTTGATTTCAAAAGCCATAATATCGTCCTCTGTAATGACTGAGTAGTATTCCATAGTATATATGTACCAAAGCTTTTGTATCCACTCGTCAAGTGAGGGGCATCTGGGTTGGTTCCATAATCTGGCTATAGTAAAATGAGCTGCTATAAACATTGATGAAGCCACATTGCTATGATACGCTGATTCTAAGTCTTTTGGGAAAATTCCCAGGCATGGGATAGCTGGGTCGTAAGGTGGTTCCATCCTTAATTTTTTGAGGATTCTCCATACAGCTTTCTATAGTGGCTGAACCACCATTTCCCCCATTTTTAAAAATTGTTTTGATACAGGGTCTTGCTAAGCTTCCCAGTCTGGTCTTGAACTCCTGACTTAGCCTCCCCAGTAGCTGCAATTGTAGGTATGTGCCACTGTGCCCAGCAACATTTTATTAACATTTCATCCATCACTTTCTTAGACCTAGACAATCAAGAAAACAAATAGCAATCTGTGATTTACAGTGTTTGTCAATGTGTATGTGAAAAATACTACCATCATGGCCAATCTCAAGTTATGGAAAATTGGGAAGAGACATGCAATAGCGGATAATACAGTATTTCCATACAGATAAAATTGACATGGTTTGGGGATGTAGCTCAGTGACAGAGTGCTTGCTTTAGCATGCATCGAGCTCCTGCGTTCAATCGCCAGTACCACTAAATAGATAAATAAATAAATAAGATAAAATTGACACAAGTAATGCCTAAAGGTATTAGTAGAATGTAGTAAAGGAGTAAAGAAGTGATATATTTTGTGTTTAATATAATTTATTTCTTTTTTCTTTTTTTTTGGCACAGGGGATGGAACCTTGGGGGCTGTAGCACTGAGCCATGTTCACATCCCTACCCCTTTTATATATTTTATTTTGAGATAAGGCCTCATTAAGTTTCTTAGGGCTCACTAGTTTGCTGAGGCTGGCTTTGAACTTGCTGTCCTCCTATTTTGGCCTCCTGAGCCCCTGGGATCATAGGCACCCACGCCGGGCAATTTCAATTAATTTTTAATCATTGCTATGTTTAACAACCGACTCATAGAATTCCTGAAAATTAAAAAAAAAAAATCAGTTCTCAGGAGGCTATATGAGCCAGCCCAGGATACCAATGGAGTTATATTTTTACAAGATTACTTTGGTAGCAATCTGTAGAAATGTTTTAAAGGGAAGTGGTCAGGAGTCAGGGAAAAGGTACTTGAACTAGAGCTATAGTAGGGGTAAAAAGTGGGAGATGGACTTAAGAAATATGCTCAGGGGGGCTGGAGCGGTGGCTCGGTGGTTACGGCACTTGCCTGGCATGCACAAGGACATGGGTTCAAACCCCAGCACCCACATACACAACTAAGCGTCTGAGCAATGAAGGCCATGTGAAAAACTCAATAAAAATGAAATATGCTCAGACTCTGCCAGCATGAGAGTTCAAATGAAGTCAGTTTCATAGAGAGCATTCAGGGCTCACTGCTTGACATAACCAAGTGGTTAGGTCAGATCTTTAATAAAAATCTCTTCCATGTGTTCTTGGTGATAGATCTCTTGGAGGTAACTCACATGTGTTTTCAGAGCCCCACCCCATTTGCAATCTTCTGCTTTGTTTCCTGGTCGATGGCCATGGGTCAAAGGACTTTGTGGTTGAGGCCTCACCCATCACTGGTGCCCTCCTAGAGAAAGGGAGTCATGCCAAGGAAGTGAAGTGTCAGGACTTGATTATTCAAATTCATGAATCTGGGGTGGGGGTCTCCAGAAAGATGCTGGAATCTGATGTATACTCTGAAGAAATGTCTCTGGCTCCTTTGTCCTCAAAGGCCTGACATTGGTGGGTTTGTTTTTGTGTGACTCATACAGGCCAGGGTAAAGATAGCCCTACCTACTTCTTCCTGCAGTTGCTTGTTGCTACACCCTCAGCAACGGGGTGCTGATTAGGAAACAGCCCTTCTTCCCACTCCTGGAACCTCACAGAGTCTTTCTAAAGTTCCCTTCTCCCCTTGCCAATCTGCCAGGGCATATGAAAGCCTGAAGGCCAGTAGTCCCTGATCCATTTGAATTCCCAGAGTGTAAGAATCTCATTTATACAGCCCTTACTACTCTTAATAGATGAAATACAGTGGCTAGGTAATAGGATGGAAGTGGCCCCTGGTACAAGAGAGTCAGTAACTGGATTATGGAATATGGGGGTGACTTGGAAGTGAACACCTGTAATCTCAGCAACTCAAGAGGCTGAGGCAGGACTGCAAGTTCAAGGCCAGTCTCAGCAACTTAGCAAGATCCTGTTTCAAAAAATAAAAAGAGCTGGGGATGTGGCTCAGTGATAAAGCACCCCCATATCAAAATTAAAATTAAAAAATAGTTTAATTGTGTTCACTTTTGAACTTGATTAAACAGGTGACTGTGGGACAGTTCAATTGGTGCTGGGAATTCAGGAGAAAGAGAACAGAGGAGTGGTGACTTGGGAAAAATAAAGCTGTAGGCAAATCCACGAATGTACCAGACTCCCCTCCCCATGGGGATGGAGGGGGGAAGACTTAGGGGACAAATAGACTTTGGTAATCTCAGAACCCTAAGAACACCATAGTTTAAGGGATGATGTCTGGAAAAGGAGCCCAGAACCCTCCAGAGCAGAAAGCTGGAGGGAAACAGTGTGAACAAAGGAGCCCTGGCCAAGGATTGTGGCTGGGACCGGGAACAGGTGGATCCATCGTGTTTGCATGAGAGCTTCCCAAGCGTATCTGTTCAGTTATGATTAGGTTAACCTCGCCTCCCTTCCACCTTCTGAAGAGGAGTTGGCTTCTCTGTGTATCATGCCCAGGGTCTGGAAGACATCAGACACTTTTGTACCCTGTCAGGACTGGGATTCAGCTTTTTGTAGTCACTGAGGAGAAAACAGTTTTACTGGAAGCTGAAGGTATGGGAGTGTCAGTGATTTCCTGTTTGCCCTTTAGTTTCTTGCGGTGTTTTCCATATCACTCCTTTGATTTCCCCCTTGGTCACAGTCCTGATGATCGTTCCTCCCGCGGTTGTCAGCTGCCTGGTGTGTCAGGCAGTCTTTTGCTGTGATTTTGTGACACAATACAGCTCTGGCTGGCAAGGTTGCTGCCAAGAGCGTGTGTCACTCTTGGTGGTTACGTTCATAAACATCCCGAAGGCCCAGTGCCCCTGAGCCGAATTACAGGCTTCAAAATGACCATGTGGTTTGGGTTCAGCAAAAAGTACACCCCAGGCACGCTGGGGGTGTGGGTGTGGGGGAATTAGGTGACGCCAAGTTGAAAAGACAGAGCCTATCTGAAGAGATAGCAGCATGGATTTTCTACAGCACAGATCTGTCGAATAAGTGGTTTTGGATGTAACCACAGGCTTGCCATGTGAAATTCTATTCCATGAGAATTCAAGTTTGTGGCTTCATGAGGGCATTTCCTGCAGACTGTGAAAATGTCTCTCATTTTCTTTTGCCACAGCATAGAGGCATGGAGAGGTAAGAATGGGCTTTGACTGTGGCTGTTTTTCTCCTCTCATCCTTTTAAACACTTGATGTGTCTCTAAGTGCGTTGCAGTGAAATTAAATATAGCTGTTCCTAATAATGATCCACTTGGATATAGAAGTCTGTTGCTAAGGGAATGGGAGAACTGGTTATTAGTTAGGAACTGGGTTTCAGAGACCCTCAGGTTGTGTGTTATTTCTCATGGTAAAGCTGCTGGCCCTTGAGAGCTGCCATGGTTCTGCAGGCGTCATCCAGCTCCGCAATCTGAAGTCTCCAGGGTGTGTCCGGGTCTGAGACAGATTTTGTGCGTGAGAAGTCAGGTTTTCGTTATGGACAGGGAGTGGAGCAAGACGAGAAGAAAGGCGAGCCATCTCCTTTTGAAGGACTGGTCTCCTAATTCTAGCACTTCCCCTCGCCTCTCACCCACTGGGGCTCAGTCACGTAAGCAACCACACCTAGCCGTAGGTGTTTATCACTCCAGATCTCTAACTTATTATAGAACTCATCTTTTGAGAAATTAATTAACTCATAGTCATGTCTTCTCCTGGTCACCTTTCCAGAGACTGGCAGACAACTCTTGCAAGGTCCTTAGTTAAGGTCCTCTGGATTACTCCTTAGGGAGGACATCGTTTTCTGTGTCCTCTTACCAGTAACGAGGGTAGTTGGGATGCAGACAGAGCTTACTAGAGAAGCAGCATGGGAAAGCTTGTGTTTGCGGGGTTATAACAAGGAATTAGCTTACTTACCTGTGGGGCTGCCTAAGTAAACTTGGAATCCCCAGGGCAAGCAGTCGGGCAGGAAGCCATGAGCAGGGGTGGAGGCTTGAAGTCTCTGAACTCAGGAGGCCCAGAGCCTTTTTCAAGGTCATTCAACTGATTGCTTCAGACCTACCCAGTATAATCTTCCTTTTGACTAAAGTCAACTGATCAGGTGCTTTGCACCTGCGAAATCCCTTCACCAAATCCCTTCACTGCAGCGCTAGATCAGCAGTTGGTTGAATAACTAGAAAAGGATGTGTGTGAGCTAGAAAATGTCTGCTGCCTCTTTTCTCCAACCTCCGAGGAGAGGAAAAGTCCCTTGTAGCTGCCCCTGACTGGACACTCATAAGAAACGGAATTCTGGGGGATGTGATTCAGCCCAGCCTAGTCAACACATCATGTGCTTTATTATTCAGTTGTCATGGAGAGCGAGAGACAGGGTAAAAGCAGATGTGTTTATTCCTTCATTTATGGTGTCTGACTGAAGGTGGATGGATGTCATAATTGCTATGAGAATATAGTATTAGTGGCACATTTTATTACTGTTCCTGCTTTGTTATATGTTTATTATAGATAAGATTTTACTTTTAATGTTTTCATTGGATGAGTGAAGAGTTTGGGGGCTTATCAGCTATTGTGAGCTTGTAAGTTAATTAAGTTAATTGCACCCAAACTTTGCTTTAAAAACTAATGAAAAGATGACTTTTTAAACAGCACACATACTTTTATTTTTGATTTGTATGTTTTTATGATCTTAATACTGAGATACTAATAGACCTTTTTCTTTTTTATCAAATCAATAATAGTTCTTGCAATTTAAGCAAAAATTAGTAGCAATGCAAATCTCTTTTTACTGATGAGACCCAGATGTTCAATAATCTTTCATTGAAATAATTTCTTTTCTTTCTTTCTTTTGTACCAGATATTTAACCCAGGGGTGCTTAACCACTGAGCAACATCCCCAGCCTGGTTTTTGTTTGTTTGTTTTTATTTTGAGACAAGGTCTCACTAAATTGCCTAGAGCCTTGCTAAGTTGCTGAGGCTGACTTTGAACTTGCAATCCTCCTACCTCAGCCTCAGGAGCCACTGGCATTACAGGTGAGCACCACCATGCCCAGAAATAACGGCTCTATTGAAATACTCACATGCCATAAAGTTCACTCATTTCTATTGCAGAACTCAGTGGTGTTTAGCATATTCACAAAGTTGTCTATGGAGTATCGTTATCTAATTATAGAACCTCTATAATCTTTTATTTTAAATACAGATTGAATATCCTTTATCTGAAATCCTTGGGATTGGAAGTGTTTTGGATTTTGGAAAATTTTCTCACATATAATGAGCTATCTTGGGGATGGGAGCTAAATCTGAGTAAAATTCATTTGCGTTTCATGTATATCTTATAAACACAGTCTGAAGGTAATGTCGTATAATATTTTTAGTGTGCCCTTGTTTCCATGTACATGAGTTCAGCTTTGGAATTTTCAACAAGTTTCAGATTTTGGAACATTTCAGATTTTGCATTTTTAAATTATTGATTCTCACTGTTAATAGATTTAGATGTTTAAAAAAATAAAGAGTTTAGAAAAACTCAATCCTGTTGTCTTAAGTTTAAATATACTTTGAAAACTAAAGAAATTAGTAATTTTGGGTAAGGACAGAGTTGACAACTTTTGTCTCAACTTTGAGGAGAATACACATAGGTCCTTTATTAGGGATTTTCTACCACATTTCAGAAAATGTAGGTGTGGGGGAGGGGACAGGTGGGGGAGAGGAGGGAAGGAGAGAATAGGGAGGGATCTAGAGAGACAATCAACAATGTAGCATACTCTTTACCACCCTGAGAATCCAAATAATACTTATGCAATCGTTTAATTTTGGAAAATTCACAGTCTAAGCATTTATATTGTTTGTAGGGGTGAAATATAGAAGATTCAAGAGACTGGGGTGTGGGTGATAAGGGAGTAATTCTAGTTTACGAATATATGCATATCATATTGTTACTTTGTATACATTTATGATTGTATAATAATTCAACTCCTTAATAAAAAATTTAAAAAGTATTGGAAGTCAAAACAAACAAAGAAATTGCTTCCTTAGGATGTAATTCATAATCAGATTTTCATTCATTTTTTCAGCCATTACTTTTTAAACCTTCTCTTTGTTCTGGGCTCAGGGCTACGTATTGGCAATCCAGGTAAGTGAGACCTTCTCAGAAGCCTTATTGCCAGGAAGTTGGAAAGATTGGTAAAGCCACTCAAGTGTTCATGATAGCATGAACTACATGCTCAGGAGTCAGGAAGCCACCAGGAGCTAGCATGCTCTGCAGTTGGTATTCCATATCTATGAACTTGCAGGAGGGAAGTAACCACAGCTATAAAAAAAAAGATTATGAGAATACATTCGAACATTCCATGGGAAACACAGGTCTTTTGTGGGGCTGGTTTCACAATAGATATGGGAGAAATTGCTAAGCTTTTTAAAGAAGTAGATGCGGAATCTGAGAAGCTCAGTAATGTCACTGCCTCTAGTGAGATGAGAACTGCAGTGTGGCTTGCATTCTCACTTCCTTCAGAAGTTCAGAATCACCCATGGGACATGCGGTCCCTGACCATGTGTCACAGTCCTGCTCCATCCTTGTGCTCTGTTTTGTTTTCTTCTGAGCTCTGATATATTACACCTGTTTTGTTATTGTGGCTCCCCACCCCCAACCCTGTTAAAGTGAAAGTTTTTGCTTTGCTCTTGGTGGCCCAGTGTCTGGCAGGTAAGTGCTCATACAGAGTTGTTGCATGCTTGAACGAAGGATCTAAAAAAAAGGTGCAGACTATGGAATTCTTCATTTTTCAGAGAGAGGAAGAGAGTGAGAGAGACAAAAAGAGAATCAGTTTTATTTATTTTTTCATCTGGGTTTTGCTTCTCTGACACTTAGTTGTGTATGAGTACTGGGGTTCAAACCCTCATCCTTTTGCATGCCAGACAAGCGCTCCAACCACTGGCCACCGCTCCAGCCCTACATGGTTTCTTTATGCAAGCAGTAATTAACTTTATTAATGAGCACTTCATATCTTTAGGTACATTAATTTGTGGAGCGTATTGGGTGAAGCTTGTCTCTCATTGCAAAACAACAGACTGCAATTACATCTGCTTTACTGTTTCTGTTCCTAAATCTCTGTATGAAACTGAAGATAGTGGAGACTCTGCCAGTTGCCAGAATTTGAAATGCTAATTAGAACGCAAGCTTCCAGGGAGGAGCAGGGTTGTCCGTTCTCCTTTGTGTGGAGTCTAGAACAATGCCTGGTACAAGCCCACCCTTCCTTTCTCCTTAACAGCTTGAGTCTTTCTTCTCCAAGAAAACAGGCCACAGAAGTGAATTACCTAACCAACCCATCTCCCCCAGACATTTCCCTCAGCCCTAGTCTCTTATCTGTCCCAGACAGCTTAGATGTTTTTTGTTTTTCTTTTACAGCACTTTTTGTGGAATTCTAGTCCTTTCAGACATGAAACCATTTAATCACTATTGAGATCTTTCAGCTCACAGAATGTGCTAGTCTCTCCCAATGTTCAGCTCTCCCTTTGGCCCAGCTTACTTCTCCCTTTTCTTCCCAGTTTTGGCCAGCCTGTTTGAAAGAGGCTGTAGGGCAGCAGCCTCCCAGTGTATGTCAGAGCCCCTCCCCTTAGTCTCCTGGAACTGCCCCAGATCATCCTTGGCCTCTAAATTGCCCAACACAGGGGTCTCATCTCAGTAAGCAGCTACTCCTCCGCCTGGCCTGTTTGGTCCTGCTGACCCCTGCACAACCCTTCCCCCTATCTTCTTGAAGTAGCCACCATGAAACATACTCTCCTTTGACTTTCCGTACCTCCTCACTTAAGAAAGGTGGTCAAGGAGTTTCCTACCTCCCTGACCCTTACTACACAGCTGGTTACTAAATCTTTCCTTAATACCGCCTTTCCATTCCCATGGCAGACACTGCCCAAGTGGGTTCTTACCTCAGGAAATACTCATTCTCTGCCTCCAGAGAATGTGTTCCCTGCCACCAAAGACTGCATCCAAAGCTGCTTAGCAAGGCATTCAAGACCCTTCTCCATGTGGCTGCCATGTGAGTTTTTTTTTAACCTAGTTCTCAGCATTCCTAATACACCCTCTCCCTACCCCCAACATCCTCTCTGTTTCTTTGGCTTTTGAGTACCAGAACATGCCATGTGCTGGCCTATTTTGGTCTCTGAAGAGGTTGCGCTACCTCCCTTCCCTGGGTGGAAAATGACCACCCATTTTCCTTGCATGCTGAGGAACTGCTCCCTCAGCACTGGAAAACTCTGTGCACTGCGTACGCTTCATTGATTGGACCACAGACACTGCCTCCTTCATGAGTTTTCAGCCAAGGACAGTGTTTTACTCATCCTTGAATCCTTAGAGCCTAGCACACTGCAGAGTGCAGAGCGCACAGTAGGCATTCGGTAGATATTTGAATAAAGGAATAAACTTTAAGTAAATGGTCTCATTAACAGATCCTCTCTAATCACAGCAGAGAATTTAAGCTCAAACTAATCGTTAGAGCTGGCAGTAGAAGCCTGTAGACAGAACCATAATAAATGTCCTTCTTTGTCTTTTAAGCCATCTCTGACAGTGGAGTGTTTTTGTAAGTGTGCGTAACCGCAGTCAAATGTGTCAAAGCTCTTTTGTTCAGGAATAAACTGAGTTTCATCTTTGTCTTCACAGTACTTTTTGGGGTCAGTTTTCCGGAGACAAGAAAAAAATTTTAATTCCATGAATATGTAATTAAAGTTTGTTATGTGGTTTTGCTTTTTGTTTGGGAAACTGATAGTCTTTAGAAAAGCAGTGGCAAACTGCTTGGTTTATTGACTTTTTTTTTTTTAAAGAGAGAAGGACAGTGAGAGAGAGGGAGACAAAGAGAATCAATCATTATTGATTGAGTTTTTCACATGGCTTTTGTTGCTCTGACACTTAGTTGTATATGTGGGTGTTGGGGTTTGAACCCATGTACTTGCGCATGCTTGGGCAAGCGCTGTAACTGCCAAGCCACCGCTCCAGCCCCCAGTTTGTTGACATTCTAATGGAATGAGTTCAGTTGTAGGAGGAATACGGGAATCTTCTGCATTAAGGAAAAAAAACATTCCCTATATCTTTGTGGTGTTAGGAGCTAGTGGACCTGGCTTACTTATCTCAGCAGCTGGTAACCTGATAATCACGAGTACCACCTATCTCATCAGCTTAGAGGTCCACAAACTCTCAGTCCTTACAAAGAAAAAATGCAGGTGCACTCAAAACACAGAAGTTCATTTTGTTCTTGAGACTGACAGTCACAGTAGTTAATCTTTTTATTTCTTTTCTTTTCTTTTTTTTTTCTTTCTTTCTTTTGTCTCTCTCTGTGTGTGTGTGTGTGTGTGTGTGTGTATGCATGCACCACAGCCAGGGATCTTCTTCAAAGATAAAATAATATAATTCTTGAATATCCAAACTATAGTAAATTATCATGGAAAAATAATCCCTTTTCCCAGATGGTGATCCCAGGACATTATGTTGCTCTGTGAAGGTGGTTGTGTCTATCTGTTGACTCAGCCAACTTTCCTCCGTGATACTGTCCCCCACCCAAACCACAAACAGGATGCACACACATGCACACAGTCCTTTTCAGGTGCACACATCCTTACCATTTTCTCTTGGGTTAGTGTTATGGTTAAGAAGTTTTCCTGGATTGCTGTGTTTTTTTCTTTCTTGTACTGGGGATTGAACTCAGGGAGCACTACCACTGAGCTACCATACCCAGCCCTTTTTATTTTTTTTTATTTTAAGATAGTCTTGCTAAATTGCTCAGGCTGGCCTTGAACTTATGATCCTCTGGAGTAGCTGGGTGTGCCCATCACACCTAGAGTGTGCTGCGTTTTATACAACCAGCTCTTTCAGCTTGAGGGACACATCAGCCACTTGGGGGCACCCAGGTGTTTTTTTTTAGTGAAGAAAAGGGAGGCATTGCAAAGGGAAAGTAATTTGATCCCAAGGGAGAAAGAGAAACAAACTCAGTTTAGATAGTCCATTCCAGTATAAGGAATCCAAGAAGGAGGCTTGCATTAAAATACACGACCATATCCTAACAAAGCCTTATTTACTGTACATGGTCAGTGAAACCTGGGCCAGGTCACCGTTAGCATCTGCACAGACATACCACTTTGGTGACCTCAGTGGAGGCCAGAAATGGAAAAGCAGAGTGGGCAGTGATTGGTCAGCTTCCCCGGGATGGGGTCCACATCTGTCTGTTCTAGGTACTTAGCACTGTGCTGGAGTGCTTTCAGTCATATTTGTTTATGAATGGCTAGAAAGGTGAATTGAACAATTACATAAGGAATCTAACGAGGAATAGGTAGACAGAGGCTGGAAGGTTTAAAGGGATGGTGATTGATCAGTGAATGAAGGAAGTTAACATATCTACCAGACATTGCACATGTTGAAAGAGACACAGATGCTTCTTGACTTGTAAAGGGCTTCATCCTGTCCTGATAAACCCATTGTGAGTTGAAAATGCATTTAATACGCCTCACCTCCTGAGCATCATAGCTTAGCAACATCATTACCCTTGAGATCACATGACTGACAAGAGCTGTGGTGTTCTGCTGCTGCTGCCCGCATCACAAGAGAGCATTGTAGCAATTATCACTAACCCAGGAAGAAGATCAAACTTCAAAGAATGGCTTCTATAGAATGCATATCACTTTCACATCATTATAAAGTTGAGAAATTGTGACTCAGCTAAAGCAGGACCCCCTGTGTTTGACTGGCTAACTGCATGAGAGATAAGAATTGGTAGGGAGATTCCCATGTTACGTATTCTAGGGGAAATTTTGTCAGGTTGAGAAATTTTGTTGTATCTGTTATATATGTAGTATACATAAAAACTCGATTTGCATTTTGAATAGGCAACAGAATCCTCAGATAATATTCAACCATAACTTCATATAGGATCATGCCATGAAAGTTGTACTTCAAACTTCTGTGTTGTTTGAGCTTCTGTGTTGTTCGATTACTCACTGGCTCTGGGTAGCCGGGATTCCGTAATGTAAAATTGATCTGATCCCCTATTGCCAATGGGCTCAGATGGGGTTCCTTGGTTCAGAAAGACAAATCAGCACTGGGTCTTTCAGCTTCGTTGCTTTAGCAATTCACTTTCTTTTTTTCTTTTTTTTTTTTTTTTTTTAAGTTGGCCAGGGGTGTATGAACCCTCTGCACTTCTTTAAAATCATTTCACTGGGGATTGATGAAGACCCGGATAATAGTTCATTTGTTTTGAGAAATGATCATTTTCAAATAGTCTGGGATAGTTTGTTGGTTGGTAAAGTGTTCCTCCACCAGTAAAACCTGCTGTGAAACTACATTAAGGTCACATGGCAGCTTGGAGAGTCCAGAGAAGAGGAAAGGGAGTCTGATGGCCTGAATCCTAAAGCACCTTTCATTTCCATTTTGGAAATTCAGTCTCAGAAGCGTTAATTGAGTGTCTGCTGCATGTGAAGGAAAGGAAGCTGGCAGTTACTGAGCCCACTCTACGCACTGGGCTTAGTGCTTTTACACACTTGTTTTTACCCACGCGTTGTATTTAATCTCTGTAAATGGTGAATCACTAGGAGAGCACAGGGCTGAATGAAGCAGCCTCTGCCTTCAGGACCTTCTAGAACCATGCTGTCCAGGACAGTGTGGCTTTTCTAGCTGTGCAAATGTGCTCAAAGTGTAAAATCACCATGGAATTCTAAGGCTGAGAAAAGGGTTGTGTTTTGTTAATAACTTTTGTATATATCGCATTTTGAAATCATACAGTGATTTGGATTGATTGGTTTAAATTAAAGGTCATTTAATTTATTTCCACCTGTCTTTTACTTTTTTTAAAGAGAGAGGGAGAGAGTCAGAGAATCAATTTTATTTATTTTTTCATCTGGCCTTTGTTTCTCCAACACTTTGTTTTGTCTGTGGTTTTGGGGTTTGAACCCAGGTCCTCGAACATACCAGGCCAGCACCATAATCGCTGAGACACCATTCCAACTCCTCTTTTTCACTTCTTAAAGTGGCTATGAGAAAATGTAAAATTACGTATGTGGCTCGTATTTCTGACTCACAATGTACTCTTTTGAATGGTGCTCTTGTACAGTCAAGGTATACACATAAATTGCTGGAATCTAGGCTCTCCTCTCATTTTTTTTTTAAGAGAGAGGGACAGTGACAGAGGGACATTGAGAGATAATCAATTTTATTTATTTCTTCATCTGGCATTTGTTTCTCTGACATTCAGTTGTGTATATGGTGCTGGGGTTCGTACTCGGGTCCCTGTGCATGCCAGGCAAGTGCTCCAACCACTGCTCCAGCCCTCTCCTCTCATCTTATAATGGCATTTTAATTGGGATAAGTAGCTAGACCAGGTGGCCACACATGTAATCCCAGTGATGCAGGAGGTTGAGGCAGGAAGATTGCAATTTTGATGCCAGACTGGACAATTTAATGAGGCCCTGTCTTAAAAATTAAAAAGGGCTGGGAATGTAGCTCAGTGGTAGAGCAGCCCTGGGTTCAAACCTGGATAAACTAATAAATAGGGGTAAACTGTGTTTTGTTTTGGGGTGTGAACCCAGGGATGCTTAACCACTAAACCATCTCCCCAGCTCTTTATATTTGTTTTATTTTGTTTTTTAAAGAGAGAAGGACAGTGTGAGAGAGAGACAGAGAGAATCAATGTTTTCTTTTTAGATTTTTTTTTTTTTAAGGGCTGAGGATCAAACTCAGGGCCTTGCGCATGCTAGGCAAATGCTCTGCCACTGAGCTAAATCGTCAACCCTGAGAATCAATTTTTAGTGAGTTTTTCACATGGCTTTCATTGCTTTGACAGTTAGTTGTGTCAACACTAAGTGTATGTGGGTGCTGGGGTGCTCGCACATGTGTGCTCGCACATGCTGGGCGCCGTAACCGCCGAGCCACCTCTCCAGCCCTCTTTTTGTTTTTTATTTTGAGACAGGTTCTCACTAAGTTACTAAGGGCCTTGCTGAGTTGCTGAGGCTGGCCTTGAACTTGTGATCTTCCTGCCTGAGCCTTCCAAGCTATTGGGATTACAGGTGTGTGCCACCATGCCCACCCAGCAGTGGTAAACTTTTGAAGTATCATTTGGTAACATTCTCATGTAATAAAATATGGATATCTATGTAAGTTACCTCAATATTAGACACAGAATAGTTGAGGGTAACTGATTAAGTTTTCAATTCTGCAAAGTTTTCATTAAAATAAGTTGGAAATCATAATCTGGAGCTTGTATAATTTATTATCATTAATCCATTACTTTTCTCAAAAGAACTCTAAAAACAAATATTTATTTTAAAGTTACCATAAGTGGTATATTTGTTGTTCTAGTTCAGTTTTTTAGGTGTTCCGCAAATGGGACGATGGACCATAATGGGGTAAGTTTGGCATGTCTAACGTTGTTTTGAACTTTTCCTTATGACTGATTCTCTCTAAAATATATATTTGTACTGGTAATAGCTGTTTGCTGTCTAGATGGAATATTTCAGGCAGTGTGTGAGGCATCCAGTTCAAAAGGGAATCATAGGGGGCTGGAGTGGTGGCTCGGTGGTTACGGCGCTTGCCTGGCATGCACAAGTACACGGGTTCAAATCCCAGCACCCACGTACACAACTAAGTGTTGGAACAACGAAAGCCATGTGAAAAACTCAATAAAGATTGATTCTCTGTGTCTGTCTGTCTGTCTCTCTCTCTCAGTCTCTCACTGTCCTTCTTTCTTAAAAAAAGTGGGGGGTGGAATCGTAGGGAATTCCAGACTCTCAAGGGATTAGGCTATTCTCTAAGTGGGGAGATTCTGTATGTACCTAATAGCTACTACACCAGAAACAAAGTGATACGTATGAAGCACAGGTAAGTTTCCAGATGACTGTGATCACTATTTGGCTGGGAGTCAGCATCTGAAGGAAGACAGGATGTGCTGGGCAGAGACTGGGCAGGTTGAAGAGCTGACCCAGAGGGACGGAATAGCCAGACCAAGAGGTAAGGCAGGAGCGTCTTCAGGAGAAACAAGCGTATTTCTTTTGCCTGGGACATGGTATGTGTGCAGGGGGAATATCACAGGCATGGAATTTAATAGTGGAAGGCCGGGCAAGGGAATCTGGACTCTTTCCTGAGTACTTAAATTCCATTCAAAGTGTGTAATCTTAAAATGATTTCCTAAGTACCCAGTTAGCAGTCCTTCTAAAAGTGTGCATGCCTGAAGGAGTGCTAGTATCTTTTTTCTTTTCCCCTTTAGAGCAATGTCACTGTGTGTGTGTGTGTGTGTGTGTGTGTGTGTGTGTGTATTTTTTTAATGAATTCTCTTGAAGTAATTGCTTCAGTCTAGTTCCTTCACAGCTTCCAGATGAGGCATTTGTTTTGTTCTGAGTAGCAACCTGTTTCCTTTAGGAGTAGGAAATATAAGGTACAAAGGGATATGTAGAGTGAGACGAGAGGGCACATTTTTTTTTTCTTGTAGTCAGTTAGTTGAGGTGTTGGGAAAACACACCAGCTCTTTGTCTTATATTTCTCATTTCATGAAAACACACACACACACACACACACACACACATACACACGTACAGCATAGTATTTTTGTTATCTAGAGAGAGAGGGAGAGAGAGAATCAATTTTATTTTTTCATCTGGCCTTTGTTTCTCCCACATAGGTTGTGTAGGTGGTGCTGGGGTTTGAACCTGGGTCCTCGTGCATGCCAGGCAAGCACTCCAACTGCTGAACCATTGTTCCAGCCCCTAGAAATGACTTTTTAAGAGTAAATGATGCTCTCGGGTATTGGAAAGATCAAATTGGTACACAGATTGTTCCAATGCAGAGTACCAGGAGGCTAGCAGTACTGAAAATGGAAGAGAATGTTACAGTTAAGAGGACAAAATTAGGATGCAAAAACTGGGTTCAGGTCCATCTCTACCATCTACCTACTCTTCTTCTCACTTCTAATAACTCAAGATCAGTTTTACCTCCAATTCTTTGACTTTGCCACCGTTTTACTTCCCATCCATGGTCATGTAGTCTGAGCTGTTCCCTCTGCTCACCTTAAATTTATGGTCCATTGTGATGACTCTGCCTACCTCTCTTCTCCATCTTACTCTCAAGCAAAAGGACAGTTTAACATATGCAAATCAAGAAATGTAATTCATCACATAAAAGAATTACTCCCCCAAATCACTTAGTCATCTCAATATATGGAGAGAAACTCTTTGACAAAATTCAGCACCCATTCATGATAAAGATTGTATATGAAAAACTCAAAGCCAACCTCATAAGAAAAACTGAAAGCATTTCCTTCAAAATCTGGGACAAGACAAGGATGTCACACTTCTATTTAATATAGTACTAGAAACTCTAGCCAGAGCAGTTAGGCAAGATGAGGAAATAAGAGGAATAAAAATAGGACAAGAAGTCAAATTATCACTGTTTGCAGATGATATGATCCTATACTTAGAAGATAAAAATAAAACAAAACTCCACCAAATGACTGCTAGAGCTAATAAATGAGCAAGCTACAGAATTAACATAAAAAAATCAATACATTTGTTTTATACCAACATTGAATCTGCTGAGAAAGAAATTAGGGAAACAGTTCCATTCATGATAGCCTAAAATAACAAAAACCTAGGAATAAATCTAACAAAGGCTAAAAGACCTTTGCAATAAAAACTATAGCCCTTTGAAGAATGAAATTGAAGAAGACCTCAGAAGATAGAAAGACCTCCCATGTTCATGGATAGGCAAAATAATATTGTTAAGTGGCCATATTACCAAAAGCAATATACAGATTCAATGTAGTACCCATGGCATTCTTAACAGAACTAGATAAAACAGTACTAAAATTCATTTGGAAGAATAAAGGACACAGGAATAGCCAAAGCAACTCTGAGCCAAAAAAGCAGTGCTCATCACAACACCTGACTTCAAATTATACTACAGAGTTATAATAAAAACTGCAAGGTGGCATAAAAACAAACACATAGGCCAATGGTACAGAGTAGAAGACACAGAGACAAATCCACAAATCTAAAGCCCTCTGATTTTTGACAAAGGTGCCAAAACATACTTGGAAAAAAAGATAGCCTTTTAAATAAGTGGTACTGGGAAAACTGATTATCCCTATATAGAAGAATCAGACTATACCTTTATCTCTCACCCCACACAAAAATGAACTCAAAATGTATCAGACTTTGGAATTAGACCAGAAACTATGCAACTCCTAGAAGAAAATGTAGGATTAACACTCCAGCATATAGACGCAGGCAACAACTTTCTCAATAAGACCCCAGAGGCTCAGGGAAATAATGCCAAGAGCTAATAACTGGGATAGCATCAACTTAAAAAGCTTCTGTACAGCAAAGGAAGCAATGTGAAGAGAGAATCTACAGAACAGAGAAAAATCTTTGCTAGCCACTTTTGTGACAGAAGACTAATATCCAGAATATATGAAGAACTAAAAAAAAAACAAACCCATAAAAACCCAATTAATGAGCAGGAAAATAAATTAAAAGATACTTAATAAAAGAAGAAATACAAACAGCCAAAAAATATATGAAAAATGTTCAACATCATTAGCAATTAGGGAAATGCAAATCAAATGTACACTGAGATTTCATCTCAGACCAATTAGAAAGGTAGTCATCAAGAATGTAAATAATAATAAATGCTGGAGAAGGTGTGGGGAAGAAGGAACCCTTTTACTCTGTTGGTGGGATTTCCGTAGTATAACCACTGTGGAAATCAGTAAGGAGGTTCCTCAAAATACTAGGCATGGAACCACCATATGACTCAGCTATACCACTCCTCAATATTTATCCTGAAGAACTAACATCATCATACTGTAGTGATACATGCATATCCATGTTTATAGCAACACAATTCGCAGTAGCCAAATCATGGAACCAGCCTAGGTGTCCACAAATGGAAAAACAAATAAAGAAAATGTGGCATGCATATATGTATGTGTGTGTGTGTGTGTGTGATATATATGCATATATATATATATATATGCACTCACACAATGGCATTTTATTCAGCCATAAAGAAAATGAAGTTATGTCATTTGCAGGAAATTGGATGGAACTTGAGAACATTATGTTAAGCGAAATAAGTCAAACTCTGAAGGTTAAGGGTCATACATTTTCTCTCATGTGGAAGCTAAAGAGGAAAAAGAAAAAGAAGGAGTGGGATCTCATGAAAATTGAAGGGAAATCAGTAGAGTAGAGGAAAGGGCTGAGAGGAAGGGAGGGGAAGAGGAAATGCTAGGAGTGCTATTCTATTATATTGTGGGCTTGTATGAATAAGTAACAAGAAATCCTGCCATTATGTACAACTGTGATGCACCATAAAAAATGCAGAAAAAAATACTTGTTTGCCTCTACTTTGACCCGTATTTTTGTTCCTCTTTAACATCAAACTCATTGAATATGCTGTCTATTTTCACTGTCTCAAATTTCTTACCTCACGCTCTCCGCACCCATTTTATTATGAACATTTCAAACATGGGAAAGATGACAAATTCCCACAAACCACCACCTGGACTCTACAATGAATGTTTTGCTGGATTGCTTTGACACGCATTTTGCTGTCCATCCATCCCTTCATCCTTCCATTAACTCATATTGTGTTTTGGATGCATTTTAACGTAAGTTGCAGGCATCAGTATGCTCACTCCTAAACACTTCAGTGGGTGTATCATTAATTTGGGCTCAGTAGTTTTTTATAGTCTCTCATTTGAAGTACAATTCATACACACTGAAATGTACAGATCTTAAGTGTACCATTCAGAGCTCTGACAAATGCACACATCACCTCTGCAATTCAAATTCTTGTCAAGATACAGAACATAACTGTTGTCATAGAAAGCTTCTCAAGCTCCTTCCTGATTAGTCCTCACATCACCCTCACCCTCCCATCTCCTTCCAGAGGCAACGACTATTTTGAAAAATTCCCCACCAATATCTTTTTTGAAATTTTTGTTATAGATGAGTATAATATCTTTTTTTTAAGAGAGAGAGGGATAGTGAGAGAGAGAAAATCAGTTTTATTTAGTTTTACATGTGGCTTTCGTTGCTCCGACACTTCATCGTGTACGTGGCTCTAGGGTTTGAACCCACATCATCGCACATGTCAGGCTGTAACCGCTGAGCTACTGCTCCAGCCCTCCACCATTATTTTTGCCCTTCTAGAAGATTATAAAAATGAAATCCTAGAGAATTTCTTCTTTTGTGTGAACCTTCTTTCACTCAGCATGTGATTTTTGAGATTCACCCATGGCATGTGTGTCAGGAATTCATTCCTGTGTGTTGCTGAGCTTCATTCCATCATTAGACTGACAGTTTATTCCTTGATTTTTCTACTGATGGACACCTGGGTTGTATCCAGGTGGTCTATTATGAATAAACTTGCCAGAAACAAACAAATGTCTTTCTGTGGAAATTTGTTTCCTTTTCTCTTGGACAAATACTTGGGAGTGAAATTATTGAGTCGTAGGGTGGGTGTGTATTCCGTTTTATAAGAACCTGTGAGAACTTCATAGTTTTACACACACCCAACATGTGCAAGAACGTGCTCTTTCTGCTTCCTTGCCAGCGTTGCATTTGATGGTCTTCTAATGTTTATAGAGTCTGGTGGAGATACAGCAGCTCCTCATTGTGTTTTTTTATTTAAATTTCCCTGATGAAGGTTAACTTGGAGCACTTCTCTTGTGCTTATTGATCGATAGTTTATCTTTCTTTGTGAACTGTGTTGGCAAATGTTTTTGCTCACTTTTTATTAAATCATAGGCTCTGATGATGTGTCCTTGACATCAGCTCTTTGTCAGATCTATAACTTGCATATATTTTCTCCTAGGCCATCACTTACCTTTTTATTTTCTTTTTTCCTTTTTTTTAAATCTTTTTTTTTTTTTAAGAGAGAGGGACAGTGAGAGAGAAAAAGAGAGAGAGACAGAAAGAGAGAGAATCAGTTTTTATTTAGTTTTTCAGGAGACTTGTTGCTCAGACACTCAGCTGTGTATATGGCTAGGGTTTGAACTTGCGTGTTCGCGCACACTGGGCTCAGCCCCTTTTCATTGTCTTAATGTTAGCAAAAATACTTGATCAAATGTATTTTCTTTCCCTTTTATGTTTATTTCTTTTCATGTTATATCTAAAAACTGTATAGTTTAGGCCTTTACGTGTGGGTCTGCGATCCATCTCCATTTTTGCGTGTGATGTGAGGTCAGGGTTGAGATTTATTTACTTTTGCCATGTGGGTATTTTGTGGTTTTGTCATCATTTGTTGAAAGTCCTTTTTTTTTTTTATTGGATTTTGGGTGTAACCTTTGTTAAAAATCAAGTGACAGTGCAAGTGCATTCCTGAACTCTGTCCTGTCTCATTAATCTATCTGTTGATCCTATGCCAATATTGCATTACCTTGATTATGGTGAGTGGTATTATAAGGTCTTGAAGTCAGGTAATGAAGTCATCTAACTTTGATTTTATTTTTTTTAATGATTTTTTGTATAATCAAAGACCTTTGCATTTCGGTACATACTTTAGAATGAGTTTATCAATACACACACACACACTGCCCAGTGAAATTATAATTGGGATCATCCTATGGAGAACAGACAACCTTATTTAATCTTTTAATCCATGAACTTGGTTATGTCTGCTTAAGGTCTTTAATTTCTCTCAGCAATGTCTAATAGTTTCATTTGAACTCACTTTTTGTAGGCTTTTGTCCCTAGAGTGTCCCTGCAACTACTCCTGTGTAGGCCATCAGTGCCCCACATTTCTGTAACCAAGTTCAGTTCCCAGTCTCCGTTTGTCCATTTCTCAGCTGCCATTGGCATAATCAGTCACTCACTCTCTCCCTGCAGTCCTAAATTCAGCATCTTCCAGCTTTCCTCCCACCTTACTGGCAACTCTTTTTTTTTTTCCCCTAAGAGAGAGGGACAGTGAGAGAGAGAGAAAGAGAGAATCAATTTTATTTAGTTTTCAAGTGACTTTCATTGCTTTGACACTTCGTTGTGTATGTGGTGCTGGGGTTTGAACCCAGGTCCTCGTGCATGCAAGGCAAGCACTATAACTGCTGAGCCACCGCTCCAGCCCGGTAGAAGCTCTTTTTTGTCTGCTTAACTGGATCCTTCTCTATTTGCTGATAGAGTGGGAGAGCTCCTAGCCTCAGTCCTCGCACATCTCTCTATTACTCTCTTTCAGCTAGTCTCATGGTGAAAATATGTTATTTAAAACCAACTGTCTTGGGGCTGGAGCAGTGGCTCAGTGGTTATAGTGCTTGCCTGGCATGCGTGAGGACCAGGGTTCACACAACAAAGTCTCAGAGCAACAAAAAAGCTATATGAAAAACTAAATAAAATTGATGCTTTCTTTCTCTATCTCTCTCACTGTCCCTCTCTCTTTTAAAAAAATAAATAAAACCAACTGTCTTGGGGCTGGAGTGGTGGCTCAGTGGTTACAGCACTTGCCTGGCATGCACAAGCACCTGGGTTCAAACCCCAGCATCACATACATAACTATGTGTTGGAGCAACAAAAGCCACATGAAAAACTAAATAAAAAATTGATTCTTTCTCTCTCTCTCTCTGTCCCTCTCTTTCTAAAAACAAACAAAAAACCCCACCCAACTGTCTTGTTCAAAGCTATCTGACTCCCAGTTTTATATCTCAGACCTGAATTCCAGGTTTATAAATCCATCTTACTGATCTTTTGGTCATCTAAAACCTCTCAGACTTAACCCATCTGAAACAGCATTCTTAATTTTTCCCCCAAACTGACTGGTTCTCCCCACCACTCACTGCGTTCCCCAGCTCGGAACTGGGCTTTTCCTCCTGTTGTTCATGTGCCAGTCAGACTCTCCTTGCCACCTGTCTTATCTCTGCGTGGTGCACACGGGGGAATCTTGGACAGGACTCCTTTCCAGCCTCGTCTGCTCTCCGGGTGATCGCATTGTTTTCCTAAGTAGTCTGCTTTCTCTGCCCATTCTTCACCCGGACAATCTGAGTCATCTTTGAAAATGTCACAGTGTTTCCTCACTCTGAGACGGCTGTCCCCTCATAAAAGAAAAAAAGGAGGTGGAGACAACTCAAGGAGCATTTCTTTAACCCAACAGGAGACAGGAAAACCTAGGCAACATTGGAAAAGATTGTACATCCCATGGTACTCAGCCAATTAGGAATGGGGGACGGGGCCTTGCACACTCAAGGATTAAACGCTAATTCTAACTGCTCCGGGTGGGGTGTGCCTGTCCACCAGACACCTGATCTTGCAAGACTGTCATGAAATCCTCACTTCCACTGTGGGCATGGGAGAGTCCAGTGTTTCACTCCCCTGATTGAAATCTTTCTGGGCCTTACCACAGAAACAATACAAAACTATGCACCCATCCTTGAAGCCTAACATGGTTAGACCTCCTTGCGCCTTGCCTGACTTCCTCCTCCGCTGTTGCCTTTTTTTTTAGGACACTGACTCTGCTGGCCTTTTGGTTGTTCTTGAACCTGCCAGATTTGTTTAGGCCTCAGGGCCTTCGAGGTTTCAGTTTCTTTTGCCTAGAACCTTCCCCCCCATAGTTAATTGGCTTGTTGTCTAACTCTACCTCTATGTCATCTCCCTAGTCTCTTTTTCTGACCACCCTGCCTGAGGATGCTGCCCCCTCCTCCCGTTACTCTCCAGACCCTCTCTCTGGATTGGCTTTCTTCATCTCACTGAGCATTATCTGACCTTATATTTATTTTAATTTTTGATAGTCTCTTTCCCCTAATAGAATAACAGCTTTCTGAAGACAGGGGCTTTCTGCTTTGCATCATTAATTCTGATAACGACACTTACCACATTGTAGGTCCTCAGTTCATATATGTTGAATGAATGACCTTGTACAAATTAACCTTTCTGATCCCACTTTTTTCATCTGAGAAATGGGAAAAAAAATAACAGTATCTACCTCATAGGTCAAATGTGAATGGAAAACAAGATACTGAATGTAGCAGTTGTGGCAACAGTGATTGTTATTTTGTGCTTACTAAGTAATGGAAATTATTTAAATTTCTTAGAGTCAACCAATGAATATGTATGGATGCCATGTAAGGTACAATTTGTAATTTGCCTTTTGCAGTGGTTGATTTCAGAGGTATGACTTGTGTTATTGATAACATAGAGGAAGTGAATGTAACTACAGATGGTCTTCAACTTAGGATGGTTTGGCTTAATGATTTTTTGGCTTTAGGATGGTGTGGGAGTATACCCAAATATGAAACACCTAACACTGTTATAAAATAGGTGTTGTGTTAGATGATTTTGCTCAACCCTAGGCTAACATTAAAGTTCTGAGCACCTTTATCACAGGGTAGGTTAAAGTATGATGTTTTGCTGTGTTAAACGCATTTTGGATATTTTCAGTTTAACCATGGGTTCAATGGGATATAACCCCAGGGTAAGTTCAGACCATCTGATACATGCATAGTTAAATGCCATGGCCTATTTAAATGGTTAATCCAGATACAATGGAGCTAATGTCATGAGTTATAATTAGTTGTCTAATGAATTTGTTGCTGATGATCACTATAGTGTTGAGCAGTCATTTACAACCTGGGTGGTCTGAGAAAGCTTTGTGGGAGACAGCGGCCTGGGCCTCCTGTTAAAACACAGGGGAGGAGGGAGAAGGTATCCCGGGTGGGAGAGTGGCACAAACCTAAAGGAGAGGAAGAACTAGGCTGTCTAGAAAACCAGAAAAATGCAATGGTAGAAGAAGTGGTCTTGTGAGGAAGTAGTGTGAAAGTAAGATGAAGCCATCAGTGTGGGACCACCAGCCCGTGGGTTAGGACGAAGGAACCAGCCAGCCAGCTACAGGAAACCCTTCCTGACTTAAATTGGGTAAGCAAGTTAGGAAATGCTTTCAGATGATCAGCAAAGAAGGAAAATTGGCCCAAGCATGTGGCTGCCCGTCTGATCCCTTCTGTGACAGTGCTTGGTGGGGTGCCAAGCTCTGCTGGGTACAGTGGCCCAGGTGCCAGCACAGAGGTGGGGCAGAGGCAGCAGTAACAGGTCCATCTCCTCCTCCTTGGGGCCCAGTGACCAATTTTGAACTTTCCTTTGAGCTACAAGAATACTCACTCTAGTTTGTAGCTAACTATGACTAGAAGGCAAGGGACAGTTTTCACTATGACACTTTATTTAAAAAAAGAAGTCCGGCACTTGCCATGCCCAGTACTCCTAGCCACTTAGAAGGCTGAGGCAGGAGGATCACAAGTTGAAGACCAGCCTGGGCAACTTAGGATCCTGTCTTTAAAAAAATAAAAAGAACTAGAGATATAACTCAGTGGTAGAGCCCTCTTGTGTTCAATCCCCAGTAACAGAGCAGGTGAGCAGGGGAGGGCTTGGTAGTTGAAGGTCAGTGAATTAATATAACAATTTACATTTTAACTTACTTATAAGCAAATACTCTGGTTGTTTTTCAGCAAAGTATAGCACATGTTATGTCAGATGAGTTATATAAAAAAGCTAAGTTCTCATTATTAAAAAGGAAAGCATGTGTTGTATGGGAAGGACACAAAGTGGTCTGTGAACTGATCCAGGTTTTTAAAATGGTAAGTTCCTGGCTGGAGCGATGGCTCAGTGGTTCCCGCACTTGCCTGGCATGCGTGAGGACGCAGGTTCAGACCCCAGCACCAAGTACACAACCAAGTATCAGAGCAACAAAAGCCAAATGAAAACTAAGTAAAAAATTGATTCTCTCTTTCTCTCTCTCTCACTGTCCCTCTCTCTTAAAAAAAAAAAAAAAAAAGGATAGGTTACCTACTCAACCTGGAGATAACATTTACCTGAAATTATGCCATTTTATGCAAAATTACAGTAATCTAAAAGGGGACCAATTCATGCACCTTAAGTTTTTTGCTCTTACCATGTTTTAAGATATTGTTACCTTTTGGAGTGTTGGACTAGATTTTAGGGCAATTTGTAGTAAGAAAGAAAATAACTGTCAAAGTAAGAGAAACACAATAAAATATATAGATATCAGCCATGACAGATGTCGCAGAGCAGGGAGTGGATGTAAGGACAGTTAGTGCTGTTGTCATTAACACAGCCCTGGCAACACGAGTCACAGATTAAATAATGAAGGCCAGTTGGTGGGCACTGGGAGGAGAGAACAGAGAGCCCATTGTGTCTGCTTTTCCATCGAAATTCAAACTAATTGCCTAAGTAAAGGCTTCTATTTTGGTTATAAGCAATGGAAAATTAAATAGTTGATATGTTGTAAATCTTGTAATTCACCCTGGATCACCAATCAGAACTAAATAGAACAGCCTAGAGCAAAGAATCCAGTTCAATTGTGTGCCCTGCTTGCAAAGGGAAGCCTGAAGAGAAGCCCAGTCCAGTTGCTCGGCTCTGCGCCGGCCCTGCCTTCCTGTCACTCTAGCTGGTGCGGCCTGAGGGACAGGCCTTTCCTTGCCAGTCTTCTGGCTCATGAATACGACAGCAAACTTGGGGACAGATGTCATGATCTTCCCAGGACTGGCACGGTGCAGAGCCCAGGGAGGGGTATCTTCTTAGAGGGCAGCTTCCGCTGAGGGGCAGGGCAGGTTGGGGTTGCCGCCTTCCCTGCTCTGGTTACAGTGATGAGCGGATACCAGCGAAAGAACTTTGTTCACAAATGAAGGGATTGTTGCTTTTTATTATTTTAGAATGTACTGTCAGGTGGATGAGAGAACCTAAGTCAGGGTCCTGGGTTCTGAATGCTGGTTTTGAACGCTGGCTCTGAATGCTGGTTTTATTTCATGTGAGGGTCCTTGCTTTCCTAATGCAGGTGTCTTGTGACACATCCCCTTGCATCACATGATCTTCACTTTTGTGTGCCCTGGAGATCTTTTTGACATTTTAATGAGTCTAACGAACCCCTTAACAAAAGAATATTTACTGTATAAAATTAAAATGGCTAGGATTACAAAGAACACTAGTTATACTGACTTACATTTATAAATATGCTAATAAGTAAATATGTAGCTGGGCAAGTGGCGCACTCCTGTAACCCCAGCTATTTGGGAGGCTGAGGCAGAAGGATTGTAAGTTCAAGGCCAGCCTCAGCAACTTAGCAAGGCCCTAACAAGCTTCCTGCACAGTCCCTCCAATGTCCACCCTGTTTCCTTCTTTGCCTTGGTAGGCCAAGTGCCTTCTGCCTGAGGACCCCTTACCTCCCTTGTCACCTCCAGGTCTCAGGCTCCTGGGGGAAGGTCTTCATGAGGACTGTTCACCATGTTGGCCTTGTCCATTTATCTCCTCCTCCTCACTGACTAGAGCCTGGCAGGGCTTCCGAGTGGTATGCACCCACGAGGACAGAGTAAAGTATAGGGGTTCATCAGCACCTGAAGGGGATTGGTTCCAGAACCTTTCTTAGAACTAAAATCCATGGATAGAAGTTCAAGGTCCTTATGTAAAATGGCATAGTATATGCCCATAACCTCACACATTTCCCATATACTTTAAATCATCTCCAGATCACTTACAATGCTGAACACAATGAAATAGTGTGTAAACAGTTCTTACACTGTGTAACGACCATTGTGCAGTACACTAGTAATTATACTTTTACACTGTAATCATTTAGAGAGTAATGACGAGAAAGAAGTCTGAATATGTTCAGTATAGACATTTTTTTCCTTCTGAAGTTGGTCGAGTCCTTGGACATCAAGGCCAAAAATACATGGCCAGGAGCAATGACTAGGTCCTAATCCTGGCTCCCTGGCTAGCTGTGTGATTTTGGAAGGGCGTGTGACCTTTGGACAACTCAGTTTTGTTAAATGTAAACCTAGGTTAATAACAGGGTGATAAGATTTAAAAGAATTGATTCTTGTAAAGCACTTCCGAGTCATGCCTGGCTCATAGGAAGAGCTCAAAAACTAACTGTCTTTATTCATTTTGGTTAAATGGCCTGAGGTCATTTAAAAGTCACATCCTTCTATGCTGTTATTTTTGGTGGCATTTTATTAAAGAGTGCAGTATAATTTGGGGTCGAATATTTAACTATTTTTCATCTTCATTGCGTTGGACATCAGATCTTGATTTTACTTGAGTTAATTTATTTGAGACAAAAGGAAATACTTTCTGATGGAATGATAAGAAAGATCCTGGGCATAGAATTTAATAGAATGATGGGGACACAGTCCCATCAGTGTTTATCTAGCCAAGTTCAGGGATTTATCTGTATTTTTTCCATTCCAGAGATTGAGCTGACCTAACAGGAAATTTTTTTGTAGTTGTTTGGGCAAAGGAGAGATCAACATTATTTATCAGGGGCTTTTCTTGGGAATGCAAATCAGCATATTTGCAAACCAGATCTATATAGAAAAGATGGTTTTGAATTTAATGACTTTTCTTTGCATGAGCATTTTCATATCCTCTAGAAATATTCTACTCTTGTGGGGGAAAACTTTTAACGACTATTAACCATATAGCTCATTCTTACACCTTCTTTCATTGGTCTTTTTTCCAATGTGATGTTATTTCTCTTAAGGTTTGCTCAACTATTCAAGCCTTCTCTTGGTTTTGCCAGCAGGTGGAGTACTGGCTCCTTTGAAAATCATCAGCCTTGGGCCTTCTGGCTTGTTTTCTTTATTGCTGTACTTGTATATGCCCTGTAATCCACGCCTGCTCCCCCAAACTGCTGAACACTAACCTGGGAGTGGGTAGAGGAGGTGGGCAGGGTGGGTGTTAAGTCTGAGGTCGTCTCTGAGATTTCCATGCCTGACATTGTGGAGCTAACATGCGAATGACTTGTGTTTTATAGGATTTAAGTATCGTGAATTTTACTGGAAAGCCATGTAAACCTATTTGGCAAGAGGTGAATGAAGTTTTTCTTGGTATATTTGGGTCCAATCTTATAGTTAATAAGAAGCAATAGTTAGGAAACCATGACTATGATGTTAAAACATAATCTTACTGAAATAGAAATTATGGAAACAAGCCATGGGAATTAAAACAGTTCTTGGAGTTGAAAACTAGGAGGAAATTGTGTCTACTATGAATACATTATGTTAAAAAGTCAAGCATGGATTCTCTTTCTTTTGTTCTCTCTCTTCTTTTTTTCACTGAGGATTGAACCCAGTGGTATTCTACCATGAACTCCACCCTCAGATCCTCAATCCTTTTATTTTTTCATTTTGAGACAGCATCTCGCTAATATTGCCCAAGCTGGTCTCAAAGTTCTGACTTTTCTCTTCCCTCCTCAGCCTCCCATGTAGCTGGGATTATAGGCATGAGATTTATTCTTTTTCTTTTTAAAGAGAGGGACTGTGAGGTGTTGGGGGAGAATCAGTTTTATTTAGTTTTAGTTTTTCATGTGACTTTCATTGCTCTGACACTTCATTATGTACATGGTGCTGGGGTTTGAACCTGAGTCCTCATGCCATACAAGCACCATAACCGCTGAGCCACTGCTCCAGCCCAGATTTATTCTTTTTTAAGCAATATGCTAGAACATTATTGACTGTGTTTTAGGTTTTAACTGTCTTAGGGACATTATAAATTACATTTTTCTAAAATGACAAAAGTTTAAATTCCTTGCTTTGAAACCCATAATGTGTGATACTAAGTTCCATTTTAAAAGTCAACTAAAAGATCCATTTAAAGAGATTTTTTTAATCTTATAAATGTATCTTAAATATAAGTGATGAAACTGAATTATAAGAATAATTTTAAAATTTATGGACACCAAGTCAGAATCATAAGTTAGAAGGTTCTTGACAAATTTTCCCCTTAAACTTAGACTGATGTTTGGGCTTTAGGCTTATTTAATGCAATGAAAAAAAAAATCAGACTAGTATGTGAATTTGATTCTCAGAAACAATAATTTTGTATGTCCCCCAGATGCAAAGTGGAATTATAATGCTATATATTCCATGACCACTGCCCAACCTGGTCAACAACAGAAAAGTCATTTCATGGCTCTAAGAGAAGGCAGATTGTATTCCTCTCGTTTAAAATGAATCAGTCCCTTTAACGCAGTGTCTGAAGGGAGAGAAGGGAGTGAGAGTTCTCTTTGTTAAGTTTGTGCTGTAATTTTCTTGGGCAGTTAAGTGCAAGAAGGAAGCCTGAAGCCTTAGCTCATTCTGTTTGTGGGTTTTATTTCTCACAGCAGCCCCAGTGTCTATTTAACATATGGGGAGTGGTTTCAAATTCATTACTGGAGCTTATAGGCTAAAGTGCTTTGTGGGCTGGCTAACTTAAGTTGCTTTTGGGGAGGGGCCAAAACTGAGCCTGGGAACAGGACTGCTTTCCCTCTTCCAGTGGATTCTCAGAGTAGTCAAAAATTACCCCCTCTTGGCTATCAACTGCTTTGGAAATAAGTTTCCTAGTAAGGATTCTT
Organism: Aplodontia rufa; assembly: GCA_004027875.1. Lineage (NCBI taxonomy): Eukaryota > Metazoa > Chordata > Mammalia > Rodentia > Aplodontiidae > Aplodontia > Aplodontia rufa. The sequence continues at coordinate 47,055 of PVKS010002924.1, read as the reverse complement.
TCTTTAGAGTAATATGAAGCGACAACTTTCACAGGGGCACCAGGTTAGTAAATAACATTTTGAACTTTCTGTTGCATTTGTCAGAATTTTTTTCTGTGCTCATGGCAGGCAGTGGATCGGTTGTGCTGTGGTTGTGTTCTTTTAGAAAGAGCAGGAGTTGATTGATACTACAGAGGTTGGGGGTTATATTTCTCCTTGTAAAATATGCATTGTTTGACAATATTCAGTGTAATTGGAAACCAAGAGGAAAATCTATATGTGTGTTATATTTACAGTCTGGAAGTTCGTCCTGGCTTGTAAGCACCTTCAGTTCCTTTTTTGGAATTACTTTCTTTGTGTCCTCCCATGGAATCTTCTAGGTGTAACTGATTTGGTGCACAGCTGATTTGATTTCATTTTTGAACATTGAGCAGCAGGTGCTACAGTGTGCCCTGCTGTCTCTCCCCATGCTCCGCACACTGGTTGAATATTTCCCTTTCCTGTGGGCCTGCTTCTTGGAGTCACAGTGAATCAGAGAATCATTCAATCTTCTCTCAGAAAAATCAGGCGCTTTTCTAGAATGTCTTACAAAATGCATACAGTCGTTTGGGGCAGAGTGTACAGGTGGATGAAGCAGAACAGAATCCCTTCTTCAGGTGTCCCCTTTTTTATTCACCAATGACTCTTCAGAGTAGGTTACACTGAGGGCACAAACGACCGTAAACATGAAGTGTGACTTGTAAACGTGAGAGCAGCATTAATAGTAATAAAGAATTAAGTCATTAAAGTTAAGTACCAGGAAAATGCCTCCCTTAATCGTATTAACTGTTTTGCCTTTGTTAATTTACCACCAAAGCAATCTGCCATGAAATTGTTCTATCGGAGTGGTTCAGTTTGATGACGTCTTAAAGTTTACGACACTTGGTGAAATACAGCTTCTCTTTTATGTTACTTTAAGTATACTTTGGTTCACTGTTATTTTAAAATAGGCTAATAGCTTATTGCTTTTTAATTTTCTTTTTTTCCCTTGCTGGGAAATAGTTTATCGGAAAGGGGCTGTTCTTTCGTGTTCTCACTTAAAAAAAAATAATTGAGGAAGGAGGAGACAGAAATCAGCACACACACACACCCACAAAAGAAATTTATGCTAAAATACTAAACTTTACAGATTTCATTTCCAGCTATATTAAGGTTACAAAGTTTCAAGATTATAACATTGTACTTTAAACTCCTAAGACACAGCTGTTCAGCTATATTATTGTCTCTGCCTCTGCAGATATTTCCTTCAATAGCAAATCCATTAGGCTGTTTTGTTTTTTTTTTAAGAGAGGAAGGACAGTGAGAGAGAGAGACAGAGAGAATCAGTTTTTATTGAGTTTTTCACATGGCTTTTCGTTGCTCTGACACTTAGTTGTGAACATGGGTGCTGGGGTTTGAACCCGTGTACTTGCGCATGCTGGGAAGGCGCTGTAATCGCTGAGCCCCCATTAGGCTGTTTTAACTTTCCAGAAAGTACAAAGATTGCTATGACTTTGCTGTTTAAACCCATGCTCAGTGTTGTTATTGCACATGTGTGTGTTACTGCATGATTATTATTAAATGCCGTTAGATCAAATATTAAGGAGGATATTTTTCAACCTGATCTCTGCCTAATGATTTTAAAGAAAAATATTAAGATGTTTTCCTTACTGATTCCTTGGTTGTGTTTAATGGGTAGGGATAAAATCTTAAGCCCACACAAACCTCATTTGTGTCCTGTCGATCTGTTTCTGTGTTCCTAAGTGCTTCAGAGCTTTTTCATCGAGAAGTGGTAGTGAAGCAATTTACTACTGATTAAAAACAAAAGTAAACACTGGGACAAAGAATAGAATGAGAGAGACATCCTGAAAACAGATTTTAAGGGTTTTCTAGAGAATATACACATTAAAGTAACTTTTCCTTGAACACGAGGCGAAAAAGGCTTTGCAGACGAGCTTTCAAGATCTGTAGATGGAGGGTCACATACCTGAGCAGATCTGGCCCATTCTTGGTTTGGGGGCATACACTGCAGGCTGCCTTCTCATCTCACTGGATTGGTTTGGCTCATCACCTCTCTGCTGTTCAGTTCAAATGTAGCAGAGGTGGGCATTTTTCTCATTCCATACCATCAGATTTCAAGTTGAGCTTTAGCTGATTAATTTTTATCCAACATGTTTTCTTGTTGACAAAGTGCTTCAGGACAGTTTAGGAACCTAGTCAGTGACCCAGTGGCAGCTGATGCCAGTTTTCTCTTTTTTTCCTTATTTTTTTATTGGTACATTATAGTTGTCCACGATGGTGGGGTTTGTGGTTACACATTGGTTCCTGCATACAACATCACAACATAATTTGGGTAATATCATTCCCTAGTATTTCCCCTTTCCTTCCCCTTCAACTTCTTTAGTCCCTTTCCTCATTCTACTGATCTCTCTGACTTTTCATGGCAAATGCATATCAGTTTTGAAGTTAGAGAAAATCCTTCGGTAAACTATTTCAACCTGAATTGGCTCACACACAAAACACTGGAAAAACTGAATAGCAGTAGAAGATAAAGACTCCAAGGAAAGACATGAATACTGGGAGTAAGTATGCTATTAGATGTGGGATTTTTGACTGCTGAACAGTGATAGGTTTTTACCCAATGGCAGGTTCCATTCATCTTTCAGGTCACTCTTCATTCCCATTCTTGATCTTTGTGGTACGTGGTTTGGGAGGTGTAGGCGCTTGATCTGCATCTATGGCCTTGTTACGCTATGATAAACAGCCCAACCCCTGCCTTTTCTATGCCTGACCCCATTGTTTTTGTGCTTGACCCTGCTCACTCAAAGTGCTGGTGTGCATGAGCCTTGGGCCTGTGTATCAGAAAGCAAGGGAGATTGTAATACCATCCTTCCCAGAAATTCATTGTGTTAGTAATGACAGTAAACACTGACATCCCAGGAGGATTGCAAAGCCTGAGGATAGATACCCTTCCCCACTTCTTGTATCATTCTGTAGAACACAAGTTAAGTCTAACCTGGCACGTCTGGGGGCAGCAGTGGTAGTGGTCAAGAGTAGCAAGAGTAGTGAATTAGTGGTCATAGAATAGCAACGGACACTCAAAAGGCATTTCCTAGTGCAGCCACTGTCCTAAGCCTCATATTTGATTCTCACAACAACCCTAAAAGATCAACTCTCATTATCATCCCCATTTTGCAGTTGAGGATCTGTCTGAGAAAAGTCAAAAAGTTGATCCATGTCAGAGCAAGCTAGTGAGTAACAATAGCAGTATTGTGCCTTGGAGGGCTGCTTTGTGGGGGAAAACTAATGGATTTGCTTTTTTAGAAAATATAATCAAATGTTTATGACTGATAAGTTGCAATCACGTAAATACTGACATCTGTGCCAGTCTTCCTACCAGAGATGTTTCTGCTAACTCCGTAGCCCAGTAAGGCACTTCCTTGGTGTCCTTTTTACTACAGTGGGAGGTGAACTTGTGCTCTGCTTTCCCATCTGTCCTGCTGGTGACCAATGGCAAGAACCTGATGATCAGTTGCAGGATGTAGAGGTTGCCTGTGGCCCAAAAATAGGACCGGTGGAGACCAGTTCATACAGAGGATGAGCCCATTGCATTGAATACTGCCTTCCGCTTACTAAAGCTAGTCTTGGGACCTTTAAGATTATTTTAAGGCTGAAGTTATAAAACCACTAAAGCTGGGAACATGGACCTTCCAATTGTTCCGTTTTCATGTCCTCTTCATTCCTGCCAAGTATGACTTCCTGCCGATAATCAAAACTCTGGTTATTTTTGTCATCCTAAGGGATTTCTGAATCTCAGTAGAAAGCCAACATTATCAGACCTGTATTTCCTTTAAAAACATAAATGTCCATATAAAAATGTTGGACAAATAACATACTAGATTTGACTAACATTTAAACATGTGACAAACAAGTTTAGAACCATTAACAGAACATAACAATATAGTGCAGGTAGCTAAGGTGTTAAGATAAAATAATAATACATGAAAGAAACAGAACAAAATAATAAAAATTCTGATTTGGTTGGAGAAGTACTTACTCTTCCCAAAATCAATAGAGGAAGTCACAAAAGGAAAAGGTCAAGGGGTTTGAATTTTATAAGTGGCAGTATAAAACTTTAAGTACAAAAATGTTAATTGAAACATTATGAAGAGTTGGAAATAAAAGCACCTAGTAGTAGGAAAATCTATGATGAACCATTATAATTTTATTTATGAAAAGTTTTAATAGGAGGAAATAGTGATGGTAAATCTTTTAGTTAAAATGCTGGATATCTGTTTGTATATCACATGCTTGGACATGTTCAAAATGTACCTGGTGGTGTGTGTTCTGTGTGGGAGACCATAGGAAGAATGAGTACCTTAAAGGTAATTGGGTTTAAGGGGTTATTTTGCAGGTAGGATTTCTGGTAGTTTATATTTTCTTCTTTGTACTTTTCTGCATGTTAGTGTTTTAAAAACAGATTACTTTGTATTCAGAAAAAAATAAAAAAACCCAAAAGAACAAAACTATTCATAGAGGGAAAAAATAAGAACAAAATACACTAAAATTTAATAGAAGAACAATTCATAATCTACTTAAGATAGTAGCTCTAAGAATGATTTTCATTTCCGCAATTTTTTTTTATAAATGTAAGGTTTTCTTTCATAAGAATTTTAGTTTTATAATAAAATTAAAATAGAGTAGGCCTTACAGATTACAAGTGAGACAAGATCAATTTACTTTGGAGAACAAACAGAAACAATTTTCCAATTTTTTTGTGGTACTAAAGATTGAACCCAGGGTCACTGTATCACTGAGCTATATACCCAGCCCTTTTTATTTTTTATTTTGAGACAGGGTCTCACTAAATTGCCAAGGCCGGCTTTGAACTTATGATCCTCCTGCCTCAGCCTCCCAAGTCATTGGGATTACAGAGGAGTGCCACCATGCCTGGATTCTGCTGCACTCATACATCGTGTTAGAAAACTGTCCCCTCCACCACCCGCCGCATCAGGCTTAACATTTTAGCCAGATCTGTTCTAAGATAATTTATTTAGTAAGGGATGTGGGAGGAATCTCACTTAAATTCTTGAACATCAGTCTAGGAAAAACACTCGGATGGTTTTTCAGCGTGTCCAGGTGCCTCAATAACACCTGTTCAATCTAAAAGCAGCTGATGGTGTGTAGAAGGAACAAGTTGGCATCCTGACGCATCCATAGAAGAGATGATTTGACTGGGAAGATGAAGAGGGAAGAAACCTTAGAATAGTTGACTTCTATCTCCCCTTCTCCTTTCACAGATGAAGTCACCGACTCCCAGTATGACTCAGTCCCCAAGTCTGCAAGGTTCTAGTAGACTTGATTGGAGCCTTTTGAGGTCTTTTCAACCCACCACTGCTATTCTTTTTAATATTCCCTTCTTCTGATTTTAACACATTCTGGTAATGATGAGTGAATTATATTTCCATTAATCTTCGTTTGGTGGAAATCAAAAGCTAGTACCAGTCAATGTTTACCTAATGGCATTTGAGAAAGAAGGCTGATTCCTACTTCCAAGGACAACCTGCTCACTTCACAGGCACATTCGTTAGTCTCATCATCATTGAGACTTTCTGTTCTTGGGTGCAGGCTCTCTTAACAAACATCTGGTTTGCTTATTTGTTCTGGAAGAAAGCAACCACATGGAGTGACTAGAAGAACACTTGATACTGGACCTTGGGAGTTGTTTTTAACAGTTTTATTGATATTATATAATTTACATATGACTAAGTTAACCATTTGGAAATAAGTGGTTCAGTAGTGTTTAGTCTATTTACAGTTATGTGACCATCATCATAATCCCATTTTTTCAATATTTTCATCACTATAATGAAAGAAACCCCCTTTCTCTCTTAACCCTAGACAGCGATTCTACATTCTGCCAGTCTCAATTTGCTCATTCTGAACATTTTACATGTACGGAATCCTGAACATTGTAATTCACCACTTAGGTGAGCATGCGTTTGCCTTTGTGCTCCTAAACCCTATCACAGCGCAGGTGTGATATTGTATAGGCCCTTTCTTAATAGTGTCCTGAAGTGTGGAATTAAGGCCAATTGAAGCCACTCAGTGTTGTCATCTATTTTATTAGATTAAGTGACTTATTTTTGTCTTCTAGAGTTCCTACTTTTTAACCTCTTCAAAATTTTAAAATAATATGGGATTCCATACTCATTAATGTGTGAGATCACTATAGGCTGTATTGCAGAATGTTGGGCAGACTACTGCTTATTAGGGTGACCTTGAGTAAATTACTTGATTTCACTAAGACTCAATTTGTTTATCTATAAGATGAGCATAATAATGCTAGTACTTAACTTTAGAGGGTTCTTGTAAGAATTAAATGAAAAATGTATACAAAAGGTCCACCACAGTGTTAAATGGATGCTATTCTTATTCACTGAAAATAAGCTGTTAAATGTTATTTTATTTCATGTTTTGTGAGTTTTGTTCTACCAAGGATTTGAATTGGCTTAAAAGTATATGTGTATATTATTAAACACACACATGAGGAATAAAATATTAAAACCAATGATCAGGGATGATAGTACTAGTACAAAGATAATATCAGAGGAAATAGTAGTAATGATTGCTAACACTTATATAGTATGTTTTTTAAAGAATATTTCTTTTGAAGTGTGTTACGTTGGTATTTTAGGAACAGTATAGGACCCAGAAGAAAGGTAAGGGATCAGGGGATGGGAGGAGGGAGGTAGAGGGATGTGGTGGGGGGAGGGGTTATTGAACAAATTGTATTGCTGCATTGTATGCATATAGGAATATGTGACAACTAATCCCAGCATTATGTAAAACTATATTGCACTAATAAAAATATATTTTAAAAAGCTTAAATAAAATGTGTTACTTTGGGGGGGTCTCAGGATTCATGATACACCTACCCTAGACTACTGTGTGTCCGCTCTGGATCCTGGGAAACAGCAGCTGAGTTTGCATTTGCCTTGAGTCTATGCCTTCTGTGTGAGTTGTCACATCAGGACTCCCCTCCCCACAGTCCATTTTCTTGTCCTTCCCTTTTTGCCAAGGTTGTGCAGTTGCAGTCCAAGGAGCCACTTCTGCTCTGAGTGGTCCCCTGAGGTCTGGCCTCGGTCTGAAGGAGCAAAAGTCAGGTGGAGTTCTAGCGCCGAAGCAGATTCACTGGTGCATTTTTTATGAATCCAAGGAGGCTCTTTTGGAGCGCAACACCATACTGAGGAGCGTGTCCTATTTTTGAAAATACTGTGTTTCCTGATCCTTCTTCGTTGATGGACAGCTGGCTGTTTTAGAGAGTTTTCCTTTATGATGAAATTGCCTGGACCTCTCTGAAATAGCCATCCTGTGTTCCAGTTTTATCTCCCTACAACCACAGGGAAATACCTACTTATGCCTATGTGTCTTGAAGTGTTCAACAGTCCTCTCATTTTTGTTCACACTAAAAACCCCAGATTCTCTTAATCATTTCTCATAAAATCATGATTTTCAGACCTTCTCCAGCCCATCCTGTTCTCTGACTGCCTGTGGTTTGCCTTGTTGCAGTTTTGTGGTCCTCCAAATGAACTCAGTGCTCCAACTGCAGACTGACTTGCTGCTGGGATGACTGGCAGCTCTTCTGGGATACTGTTTCTTCCATAATGCATCATTTTTTTTTTTTTTAAAGAAGAGCAGTGAGAGAGAGAATCAATTTTTAGTTTTTCATGTATCTTTCATTGCTCTGACACTTCCTTGTGTACATGGTGCTGGGATTCGAACCCACATCCTCATGCATGCCAGTGCTGTAACTGCTGAACCACTGCTCCAGCCCTGTCCCCACATAATGCATCTTCAGAGTGCATCCTATATTAAAATGTGCTATTTTGGGGGCCAGTTACTATTTTAAGGCAGTGTGCCAAAGTGCCTTATATATGTGATGTCATTTCATGATCACAACAGTGTTCAGGTTGAAATTTCTATTGTATTTCCTTGATTCTAAGACCTGTTAATGTAAAGATACAGCACGAATTATAAAGTTCAGTATATTAAGAAGAAAAAAGAAACCAGGGAAAACCCAGCATGTTAATTACAGGTGTAAAATACAGTAGTCATGTCATTTTCAGGAAAGTTAAATTATTTTTGTGCTGGGGAAAGAGGAACACACACTACATCTGACAATCAAAGAAATAGCATGTCTCCATTTTCCAGAGGATGAAACTGAGACTGAAGGAATTTGAGGAACTTGCCACTGTCTCTGTAGACTGCATTCAGGCCCAGTCTGACCTGAGTGTGTCCTTCTGTCATTCCCATTTGCACTCTATCCCTGTCATGCGATGAGGATATAGCTCAGTGGTACAGCACTTGCCTCTCATGCACAAGACCCTGGGTTCAATTCCCAGCACCAAAAAATCAATCAGTCAAACAAACACACAGAAAAACCCAAAAACCCATAGTCAGGTATCCCTGTCATGAGTTTGCTTGTGCAAAATTCCAAGGGCTTTCTCAACAGAACAGCCTCTAATCCAGGCAAACACCAGCATGTAGTTGCATGTGTGTGTGTTTTAACTTGAATGCTGATGTCTGCCTTTATTCTGTTTAGTTTTGTCTCTTTTGCTTGGCAGTGAAAACCTTCGTTATGTGTCTCTTTTTGCATATTTTAAAGGGTGATTACCAGGTCCAAAAGTATGGATGTTTTTGTGGTTCTACAAACATACTGCTGAATTATGCCTGAGAATGATGTATCCATTAACAATGCCACCAGCAACATGGTGGATTTTAGCACAACTGTTACCAGTTTTTAATAAAATCCATTTCTGGTCTCTTTGGATTGGGGCCTTGGGTCTGTTGTGTAAACTCATCCTGGGATTCCTCAGCCTGTGGGTTATCTGCTTAGTGCTTCTTTGCTAGTTAATATGTGCTTCCTGGTCACAGTGGCCTCTGGACTTGGCTTTGAGTCAGATTCCTTGGGGTCACACTGCTCTAAACTTTGCTCTGCTTCCCACTCACCCGCTCACCTCCTTCCTTTCCCTTTGCTATGAAACCCCAGGTTATTTGAAGTAGTTTATAGAAAAGCTCTGAGTCCAAAGGATGATTCATGGCAGTTAGCAGAATTAGAAAATTAGAGTGTTGAGCAATTTTTATTTTAAATCAATGGTGGTTGAAGGAGGGCAAATTTTCAAGAAATCATCTCAATTAGCCAGAAATCCATTCTTCTTCTCCTTCTCCTTCTCCTTCTCCTTCCCCTTCCCCTTCCCCTTCCCCTTCCCCTTCCTCTTCTCCTCCTCCTCCTCCTCCTCCTCCTCCTCCTCCTCCTTCTTCCTTCTTCCTTCTTCTTCCTTCAAGATAGAGGGAGAGAATGAGAAAGAGAGAATCAGTTTTATTTAGTTTTTCATGTGGCTTTCGTTGCCCTGAGACTTCATTGTGTACATGGTGCTGGGGTTTGAACTGGTGCCCTCACACATGCCAAGCAAGTGCTGTGACCGCCGAGCTACCACTCCAGCCCCCAGAAATCTATACTAATTGTATTCGTTTTTCCTAGATGAAGCAAGGAAAGGGACAGTAGGAAGTGTTAAGAATGAATAATGGGGGGCCAGGCATGTGCAAGTATGCAAGTTCAAACCCCAGCACCACGTACACAACAAGTCTCAGAGCAAGGAAAGCCACATGAAAAACTAAATAAAAAATTGATCCTATCTCTTACTGTCCTACTCTCTCTGTTTTAAAAAAATGACTAATGGAAGACTGAGGAAAAGAGCCCATCTAGTAGATTTCAAATAGCAAAAATGATAAAACTGAAGAAGGGAAGGATTTTCTACCTATATGCTATATCATTCTCTAAGCCCACTGAAGAGTTGCAACTAAGAAGTAAATTTAATTCATTTTTATTTTTAAGATGGGAATAAAGAAAAAAGTTAAATATACATCTTACCTTCTGCTAAGACTCCTTTTATTTATTTGCATGAATTTCTTAGGTGGAATTGTTGGGAGTTTAAACAGGTAAGAAATATTGAGCAATAGGTAATTTCATAGATCCTGACTTATGATCCAACATGACTCAGGTCTTTGGTGTAAGGAGGCTATTGTCCCCATTTTGAAGATAAAAATGTAGGCCATTTTTTAAAATCTGAATATGGCATGCTACTTAGAAATAAAATCCTAAACCTTATTGAAAAAAACTCCAGATTAAGCCAGGTGTGGTGTTGCACACCTGTAACCCCACTGATTCTGGAGGCCGAGGCATGAGAATTGCAAGTTCAAATCCAGTCTGGGCAAATTAGCAAGCCCCTATCTCAAAATAAAAAATAAAAAGAGTTGGGGTTGTAGCTCAGTGGTAAAGCACCCCTGGGTTCAATCTCAAGTACTGCAGAAAACAAACACACTAATCTCAAGTTTAAATCCAATGTAAACTCAAGATTAAGTTAACTTTAATGTTGTATATATGATCAAAAAAAGTGTTAGTATTCAAAATGATGAAGCGACCTTGATAAGAAAGAACCCCTGGATCATGAAGGATGGTGGTCTTATCATATAGATGTTTTATCAGTCTAGGGAGCAGTTCTAGCTCTGCTCAGCCTGATGAGTGATTCAGTATTTGCCAAAAACTCAATGTGGGGGCTGGAGTGGTGGCTCAGCGGTTTTAGCGCTTGCCTGGCAAGCACAAGGACCCAGGTTCAAACCCCAGCACCATGTACACAACTAAGTGTTGGAGCAACAAAGGCCATGTGAAAAACTAAATAAAAGTTGTTTCTCTCTTTCTCTGTCTCTCTCACTGTCCCTCTCTCTTTAAAAAAAACAACAACAACAAAAAAAAACAAACTCAATGTGTTCTGTTAGCTTCATGATATACACTTCTATAAACATAGGTTTGGAGTTTTAGAAGGGAGTGGAGTTGTCGATTCACTCCCTGTAGTTTCAGCTATTGCCTCTATCATCTATTCCCTCTAATTCCTCCAAGGTCCTTTACCAATACCTGTGTGCAGGCTGGTTTTGTTCTGAGTATAAAGCTTCTGTCGCATTTTTCTTCTTAGATCTTCTTTCCATTTTGTTATAAAGGAAGTGTATCATTTTGGAACTAGTCTAAATCAGTGTCTCTCAAACACATGTGCACATGAATCACCTAGATATTTTATGCAAATGCAGATTCTGTTCCTGGAGTGTGGCCAGGATTCTGCATTTCTTCTGACCTCCCCAGTGTGCCTTGCTGCCGGTCCCTGGGCTGGAGTGGTGGGGAGACAAACATTAGGTAGAGGAGCCTTGTATGTTCACTGATTCCTGTGATTACTCTGACCAGTGCTGAGTTAAGTTTGGACAGGCAGCAGTGCACATTAAGAACATGGATGCTGGTGGCTTAGCGGTTACATCCTTGCCTGGCATGCACAAGCACACAGGTTCAAACCCCAGTGCCACATACACAACTAAGTGTTGGAGCGGCAAAAGTCACATAAAAAACTAAATAAAATTGATTAGCCCCCTCTTTCACAATGTCCCTCTGTCTTAAAAGAAATAATAGTAATCACAAGGGCTGATTACTATTATCTATAAACTTCAGTTTCAGAATTTGAGACACAAATAATATGAAAACCTACTTTATGGGGTTATTGTGATAATTACATAATATAATGCACATAAAATATTTAGTAAGTGATTGCTAAATACTAGCTTCAGTAGTAATAATTCAGGAAGCATTTATTAAACACCTACTTCATGCCAGGCATAGTAAGGTAGGTGTGTAAAGATTAACAGCCAACGTTTTTAATTTCAGTGGAGATTTAATTGGTTGAGTTGGGATTCTCCAGTGTTGATATTAGATCTGACATATTTTACTCCAAGGTCAGTGTTTTCTCTGGTAATTTTACATGATTATTGGATGCTTATTATATTGGGTAGATACACTGAAACAAAGCTGGTTTCAGATCAGCTTAAATTAACTAAAATCCATGCTCTGAGACACAGTGAACCCAAAATATCCTAACTTACAAAACCAAACATTTCTTATAATCGGTTCTTTGTATTTCAGTGAGTAATCTTTGAGAATGAAAACTGAAGGGCAGATTTTAGTTTTATTTCTTTACCAGTTGAAATGTTTTGTTTGAGCAGCTGGAACTGAATAATATCAAAGGACAGGCATGATCAATTTCTATTCTGGTGTATCTGATTCTCAGCATACACTTGCCTTCCATATTTGGCACCTGTCTTCTAAACTGATTTCAAAAGGACTCTGTCTTTGAATGAACTTGTTTTTCCAATAGAGACCTAAAAATGAGCACCCTGCCTCTGCTCTAACAATCACCTAGCACAAACACATGTGTGTCTTTCAAGAGCTGGGTGTGCCTGGTTTTTATTCATCTTTTGTCCCTTTCTTTGGGATCCTGTCTTTCAAAGAAAATGATCACTGACCCAGAATCTATTTTGTGTTTATCTAAACATTTTTTTGTAGTTATTGAGAGTTGAGTGCTTTTTCCAAACTTAGTGTTTCTCTTTGTGCTACATACTTTTGTAATTTTTCAAAATACTAGTTTGGGGAAAACTCTTCCAGTGTGACTTTTGTGTTTGTCCAAACAATTATCTCACTGAGCAGTGTCTTCAAATAGTGGAAACAGCGGAACAAGGCAATATTCAACGTAGGCATTTACAGATTGCTTGCATTGGGTGTTCCAAATTTCTCGTTTTTGTTACAAGAAATGTCAGAATGACTTTTGCTGCTGGTTTTCATTCTGTGGAAACAAGGACAATTACCTGCACTTTAAATATTAGTTTTTTATTTAAAGAGAGAGAGTGAGAGAGAAAGAATCAATCAGTTTTATTTATTTTTTCATCTGCACTTTGTTTCTCCAACACTCATTTGTGTAGGTGCGTGGTTCGAACCCAGGTCCTTGCATATGCCAGGCAAGCGCCGTCACCGCTGAGCTACTGCTCCAGCACAGATATGTTTGTTGATGAGTACAACTTTGGTGTTTTGTTTGGTTTGTTTTGTTTTGTTTTTTAGAGAGAGGGACAGTGAGAGAGAGAAAGAGACAATCAATTTTATTTAGTTTTTGATGTGGCTTTCATTGCCCTGACATTTAGTTGTGTACGTGGTGCTGGTTTGGACTCGCATACTCGTGCATGCTGGCCAGCGCTGTAACACCCAAGCCACCGCTCCAGCCCCACCTTGCTTGTTTTTCAAAAACATCTTTGTTGGGATATAATTTGTAGACTGTAAACTTAATGCATTTAACATGTGCAATGCAATGGCTTTTAGTATATTGATGGGGTGATCTTTGCAGATTTTTGCTATAGCAAATTTTTTCTTCTCTGTTGCATATGCTCAAACCCCTCCATATTACCATTTCCTCAAAGATTTTTTTTTCTTTATAGATTTGGGCAGATATAGGTATATAACAATGAATTTTTAAAAACCAATGGTCTGGGAATGTAGCTTAGTGGTGGAGTGCTTGCTTGGCATACATGAGGCCTTGGGTTTGATCCCCAACACACAACAAAGCAACTCCCCATCTCAACCCCCCCCCCAAAAAAAAAGCATTAAAGCATTTCCTGATTACTTTGGAGCTTTTTAAAAACTATTTTAGCACTAGTCTCCAGTATCGAGACCACCCTGGGGAGAGGGGTGTTGAGGATAAGTCTAAATGCCTGCCTCCTACCTTGTGCCCAGCCACACTTCTCCTTTTATCATAACCTGTCCTGGTTATGAGATCAAATATGTTGGTCAGATGGGTGAGATATTTAGAATTTGGCAGGACTTAGTAACTGATTAGGTCTAGGGAGTAGGAGGAAAAGAGTTGCTAAGGAAGAGTTCCAGGACTCTGGTTTATGCAGCTGGGAAGATGAGGTTTGCAACTTATTCAGGAAGGAAACATAGGAAGAGGATATGTTTTATAGTTAGAAGATGATGAAATCTGTTTTGACTATTTGAGTTGAGGTTCTTTATGGGACCACCCAATGAGAAACTTAAAAGGCATTTGGATATATAGATCTGAAGTCCAGGAAAAAGAACGTAGTTGGAAACAGTTACTGAGAGCCCAATGGACAGTAGTAGCTGGCAGCAGAGATGGCCTCTGTCTCCAGGAAGCTCCTGGTCTCCTAGGGGATGCAGAGTCCAAGTGAAAAGAGATGTACTCAGAGGTGATTTCACCTGGGAACCATAGAAGTGTCATAGAAAGGAAACACTGGCATATATTTTAACCATTAGCGTGGAAGAGATCACCCTGAGAAGTGTGTAGAGTGAGAAGGAATGATCCCAGGATTCTGAGGGTCCTGAAGAGTATTAGCATGTAAATGCTGAGTACGAGAACACCATCAAAACAGAGTCATCTCATTTGCCAGAGAGGGAGGAGAAAACCAGAAGAGTGTGGTTATACATAATAGTTGGGTTCATTTTGACATAATCATACATGCATGGAATTGAATTTGCTTCAATTTGGTCCCCAGTGCCTCCTCTCTCCTTTCCTCCCCCTATTTCTCTATGCCACCAGTCTTCTATCTACTTGTTTTCTTATTTTTATAGTTTGTGCTTTATAGATATACATAAAGTTGGGATTCACTGTGGTGTTTATGCATATACGTAGCATAATTTTGTCAAATTCATTCTCCCTTTCCCCCTTTCCAGTCCCTCCTCGATCTCCTCCTTCTTCTTCACTGACTTTCCCTCTACCCTTATGAGATTCAATCCTGCCTTCCCTCTCTCCCCATTTACTTTGTTCTAGCTTTTACTTGTGAGAGAAAACATTTGACCCTTGATTTTCCGAGTTTGGCTTATTTCACTTAGCATGATGTTCTCCATTTCCATCCATTTACTGGCAAATGCCATAATTTCATTCTTCTTCATGGCTGAGTAAAACTCCATTGTGGATATATACCACATTTTCTTTATCCATTCATCTGTTGTTGGCACCTGGACTGCTTTCATAACTTAGCTGTTGTGAATTTTGCTGCTGTGAACATTGATGTGCCTGTATCACTGTAGTATGCTGATTTGAGTTCTTTTGGATGAATACCAGTGAGTGGGGTAGCTGAGTCATAAGGTGCTTCTATTCCTTACCTTTAGAGGAGTCTTCTGTTCAACATTCCAAAATGGTAGTACTAAATTGCAGTCCCACCAGCAATGTTTAATTGTACCTTTTCCCCCACATTCTTGCCAGCATTTATAATTATTTGTATTCTTGATGGTTGCTATTTTTATTGGAGTGAGATAAAATCTCAATGTAGTTTTGATTTGCATTTTCCTGGTTGCCAGGGATGCTGAACATTTTTTTTCCATATATTTGTTGACTATTTGTATTTCTTTGGAGAAACGTCTGTTTACTTATTTTTCCTATTTATTGATTGGGTTATTATTTTTCTGGCACTAAGCTGTTAAGTTCTTTATGTATTCTGGATATTAATCTCCTGTTGGAGGAGTAGCTGGCAGATTTTTCTTCCATTTGTGCAACAGAAAACGAGATTAGAATGGGGAGGGGACCTACAGATTTCACTATGTGCAGGTGGTTATTAACTTTGAAGAAAGATATTTAGTGATGGGTGGAAGTGGAGGTCCTTTGCAGTGGGTTTAAGAATGAGGGAGGAGCCATGAAATAGAAGGGTCAAGTACGTGACTTTTTTTAAAAGGTGGCTTTCAGAGGGGGTGAGATATCTGGAAAGGTGCAGAGATGCCAGTCTGTGCAGCTATGTTCTTTTGCTCCGGCCATCTTTAGAAGGTAAGTAGTAATGTAAAGCAAATAGTCGGATTGGATTTTTCCAAATAACTATGACAGAAGGACAATGGGACATGAAAGTGGAGGTTTGGGGAAGTGGAGTTGAGCAATAGACTCTATACTTGAGGGTGCAGAATGCACAGGAGCGGGAGGCCTAGAAGGGGCCGATGGGGAGGGAACAGCTTGTAGTGCTGGGTATCAGGCTTGTTCTTAGGGAAAAGCTGCGGGCACAGTCATCCCACCAGACAGGATTATGGTTTCCTGATTTTAATGATGAGTGCGCACACACACACCACACACACACACACACACACACACATCTACATATACACCTCAGTTAATGGCAGATCCAGCCATTTTGTCCTAAGCTGTGATTTGAGGCGCTTTGCAGGCTTGAGGGGAATGTATAACCACTAATACTTATGTTCACCCATCACACCAGAGGAAAAGGGAGGGGATAACCCTATTGTATTGGCTGTATTATTTCCTTTCCTAGCTTTTACTTGTTTTGTTAAAATTAACCAGGATCATTTTATGTTCATTATAATACATAGTTTGGTTAGGCCCAAGGCAAGAAGACTGTTTTCCAGATATCAGGTTTTGATGAGAACTTAGAAGTACATACACCTCAATATGGAGGTAGCAGCTTTTAGAGAATGTAGAACTCAGAAACATGAAGTTTAGGGGTCATGATTTGAGTCTCAGTCCTCCTTAGCTCCATAGAATCACTCATCATTTTGAGTTTTTGCTTCTTTGGATAAAAAGATTTTAAAATAATATTGTTTGCCCTGTAGGATTACTAGGAAAATCAAGTGAGATTTATATGTGAAAAAAACCTTTGTAATTTTGTACATATTATGCACATATTGTCTATTCTGCCCATACTGTGAACTGTTCTAAATCTGACTTATAACCCATTCATTCCTTGTTCTGTCCATCAACAGTGACTGCCAGTCACTACATACTAGTGACTTGTGACTTGGGACCTAGAGTCTGGCTCTCCTTTGAGGGAACTCTAAGGTTTTTTATTTTATTTTATTTTTTTAAAGAGAGAAGGACAATGAGAGAGAGAGGGGGAGGGAATCAATTTTATTTAGTTTCTCATGTGGCTTTCATTGCTCTGACACTTTATTGTGTATGTGGTGCTGGGGTTTGAACTGGTGTCCTCATGCATGCCAGGCAAGCGCCATAACTGCTGAGCCACCGCTCCAGCTCAAACTCTAGGTTTGTAAGAGGAGATAGAGCCAAGTGGAAAGCAATGGGCTCAGTGAATTCACTTGGATGCCAAAGAAGCATTAAAGAAAGGCATCCAGACTAGCCTGGGAGGTCGAGAGAGGCTTGCTGGAGGGGTCACCCAGTGCCTAAGAGGAGTCCAAATGAATGATAGGAGTCAATCAAGTGAAGATGATTCGGGGAAGGTGAAGCCACAGAGGGAGCTGCCTGTTGGAAGGCGAGGGATTGTAGAGTGTGGAGCATGTTCAGTTGGATCCAGCTGAGCAGGGGAACATAATACTTTTAAAAGTTTGAGCATGAAGTCACAGTGAGAGAGAAGTGGTAGCTAGAGGGGAACATCCAAGTAACTGAAGTGCTTGAGAGTCTAAGTGATAACGGAGAAAAGCTGCAATCAGAAGTTGACGAGGGAGTTGATTTATGGAGCAGTGAGAGGAGGGTTGGCACCAAGCACACGTGGGAGGCGGGAGCATGGGAGGGGCCTCTTCCAGGGTTTGAGGGAGGAGGCCAATGCACAGGACAGATATTGAGAGCTTCTTCCCTAAAGCATCCTCCCTTTCTACAGTGAAGTAAGATGCATGAAGTCATTTAGATCCCCATCATCTAGCAAGAGTAGTCAGTACTTTGTGGGTGTGCACCAAATATCCATTCAGTGAATTAGTGTCATCTTGAGTGGTCCCTTGAAGCAGCCTGATGGCAAGATGGTGCGTTGGTCGCTCTCTACACTGACTCCCTCCAGTTCTTTGAAGTTGGCAGCCTATATTTCAGTTTGCCATCTTTTGTTCATACTGTTGCAACTCATATCTTTCTGACCCTCATGGACATTGCAGGAGTGGAGTGTCCCAAGAATAGGTCTGATCATTAGTGACATGCATGGGAGTACAGTTTTTGAGTGAGGACTGAGCTAGTTCTTTTCCAGTAAGCAGCCTGTCCACACCCACTGAGCAGAGTCTGGCAGCAGCTCAGATGAAAGCAGTTTATCCTGCCTGTCTGGTTGTCTTTCTTATACATTGCAGACATGGTTCAAAGCTGCATTATATGAAAAGAATCCACCCTGAAACAGACATGTGTGGGCGAGTTGCCTTCAAGGAGGCCTGTGTTCTAGTCTCTTCTGTGTTCTCTGGGTAACTCTGAGCCTCTGTCTTCTCGGGAATTGAAGGGAATTTGGACAAGTGAATGCCCAGCTCATCCTGTGTGCTGGGCATTACTGACCAAGTTCTGCATCCATTGGTTTCCTCAGTCTAAAGATTGTCTCAGTTCTCACCAGTGTCTGCCACTAAATGCATGTGCCGTAACCCACTGGCTGTGTAGTTCACTTTTTTCATTTAATTCATTCTTCTCAATAAACACTAAGGATATGAAGGCAGATCAGACTTGGTTTCTTTCAGAGAAGCCAAGGAGCTTAAAAGCTCTGGTGTGCAGGGTGAGAAGAATTCCGAGGGATGTCTAGGCTCAGAGAAGAAAATGGGCTGTGGTCACACAGTGGTGTCTGCTGTGGCTATGTGACTGGGGAGTCTGAACACAAGTTCAATTTATTGTCATTCTGAATTCCTGAGGAGCTCACAGCTCAGAGTGAAAGAGCTATGAACAGGTAACTTCAGTTTGGCAAAAAAATGTTGAATTTGTGTGATGGAGACTGGAGCAATGACAGATGTGCCGAGTTCCTTCCCATGGTTTATTTGTCGCTGAGCAAACTTATCTATCACCAGTTTTATTTTTTAGCTTTGTTTGACTGGATTCAGTGCTTGATGATTGACATACCTTGCCCATTAATGATACTAATAGTTAGCAGTAATATTTATAATATTGGCTATGTGTTAATATCTTGTGTCAGGTACTGGGTTAAGTATATGCAATATCCCACCATCCTATAAGGTGGAATTGTCCTCAGATGAAAGAACCAGAGCTCGTACAGGTTAAGTAACCTAAATA
Organism: Aplodontia rufa; assembly: GCA_004027875.1. Taxonomy (NCBI): domain Eukaryota; kingdom Metazoa; phylum Chordata; class Mammalia; order Rodentia; family Aplodontiidae; genus Aplodontia; species Aplodontia rufa. Next base: position 28,201 of record PVKS010002924.1, on the reverse strand, counting down.
AAATAAAAGACTACTGACTAAAAGTTTAATAAGTGGGGTTGGGGATTTAGCTCAGTGGCAGAGCGCTTGCCTAGTACGCGCAAGGCCCCGAGTTCGGTCCTCAGCTCTGAAAAAAAAAAAAAGATAAATAAGTAACAGAGCCAGGATTAAGAATTGAAGCACTTAACTCAGGTGAGCATGCCGAGTCTGTACATTAGTTGTAGATAAACCAACATAGTGAGTAAAGATGGATTAGAGGCTGAGGATAGGGGTTTTATGATAGGGTAAACTTGGTGGATTCAAAGTTCTCAACTAATTTCTTTTTTAAGAGAGAGAGGGACAGTGAGAAAGAGAGAATCAATTTGATTTAGCTTATTATTTGGCTTCTGTTGCTCCAAAACTTTGTTGTGTACATGGTGGTGGGGTTCGAACCTGTGTCCTCGCGCATGCCAGGCAAGCACTGAGCCAATGCTCCAGCCCTCTCAACTACTTTTTAGTTGACTGTTTTTTTTTTTTAATTCACCAAAGAGTGCTTACTACATATATCTGTGGGAATGATCCAGCTTCCTCTCCCAGTGAGTTTATAGAGGAGATGGCATGACCCACACCCCAAGCTGAGACTGAAATGCCACCAAAGACCATGTGTTGTAACCATGTTAGTCACAGGAGATGTTACCTCCAATTTGAGAGAATGGGTGGGGAAGAACCATAAAAGTTTTTAGTAAGAGAGAGTTGGGAAGGTGTCATTGGGCAGAAAAGTGGATGAGTAGGGATAAAGTGACTGGGGGAGCGAGTCGGGGAAAGACTGGGTACCACAAGGACGGCTTAATGATTCACCATAAGTCAAGCACTTGCGTAATCGCTATTCAGGTTCAGAAGCAGCGCTGTGCCAGCCACCCCAGGAGCCCATTCCACATTCTTTGCTTCAGCCCTAGACTTCTTGACACCCAAAATAATCTCCGTCCTTAGGTTTCTTACCTGAATATGCATCCCTAGACACTGAAGTTTAATCCTTGCATGAACTGGGCGAGCACCGTAACCATTGAGCCTTTCTCTGAGGAAGAGAATTATTTTTATTGTATATTTCTTTATGAATTACCAGTAATTTCAGCATCATTCTTTCATCCCACTCTGTCATAAATCAAGAACTCAAATTTGCCTGAGTTTGTTTTTGGTGTGATTGATTCCCAATTGCTATTGTACAATTTTAATTTCTCCATGTTAATAATAACTTCCATTATGAATTTTAGGATTATGTACCACTGAACTAAGATGATTTTAATTCTTCAGGATAAATACCCAGGAATGGCATGACTGGGTCATATGGCTCCATGCCTAATCTTTTGAGGAGCCTCCATACTGATTTCCACGGTGGTTGTATTAATTTACAATCCCATCACACTGTAAAAAGTGTTCCCTTTTCTCCATATCCTCGCCAGCATTTTTTATCATTTGTATTCTTGATGACTGCCATTCTGACAGATATGAGAAGAAATCTCAGTGTAGTTTTGATTTGCATTTCCCTGTTTGCTAATGATGCCAAATATTTTTTTCATATATTTGTAAGCCATTTATATTTCTTCTTTTGGAAAGTGTCTTTTTAGCCTTTGCCCATTTATTAATCAAATTATTTTGATTTTTTTGGTGTAAAGTTTTTTGGGCTCTCTATATATTCTAGATATTAATAATGGGAAATAATTTTAATGATAAAGTCTATGAGGAAATGGAAGTTCTTCTAGCTAAGTGGGCTGCCCTCATAAAAGCAAGACTACTTTTAAGGAAAAGAAAAATACTGGAAATGATGGAATTAAAACTCCAGAATATCTATAGCTTCTTGATCATATGTGTTCTAACCATAAGTAATATTGTACTCCATAAAACAGTTTTTATTTAGTATTCAGATATACAGATGAACTCTATTTGGGGAAAATCTTCATCTTTCCCCTATATTGCTCACTCACCAAATGAGTGGGGGTCTCAGTGTACCTCAGTGAGGAAAACATTTTTCTTACTTTGCATAGTAAAATTTGTCGGTCAGAATACAGTTTGTTCCTATAAGTTCATATGCAGTTAATGAATCACAGTGTGTGACTATTCTCTCCTTGGCCATCAAAAAATTGGATATTCATTTAACATTGGAGAATGTGATTTTTTTGAAGTCTAATCAGTTTTTTCCTTTATCAGTTTTTTTCTGTAAAGAATCTTTGCCTTGAGATTTTTATTGATTGAAGTCAACCCAGTGGTTGTACAAAGTCTCTCAGTCATACCCGATAAACTTATTAACTAGTTTGGAAATTAGGAGTGACCTTCCTTGTTCTCTCTTCAAATGCACACTCACAAGTGTGTTGTCATCCGTAGAGGTGGGAATAAAGCTTAGATGTTGGCTCAGATTCCTTATCTACAAACCCCTGGAGTTTGGGCTTGGTTTTCATCTTCTGGGTGTGGTTGCTTAGAATGTGCTATTTTTTTTTCCTGACGTTGAGTAATACAGAGAGAGTTTCCTGTGTAGTATGTATCTATTTTCCTCCACAGAGACAACTGCATATTCATGTAGAACAGGTATTTTTCTTTTCAGGTAAGGTGAAGAAGCTGAGCACTAATTAAAGTGAGTTTGCTTAGGTTGATCAAGGCAAAAACAGGAACAAACCAGGTAGCTGTGTGACCTTAAGCAAGTCATCTATGTTACTTAGGTTTTCATCACGGTGACCAAAATATCTGACAAGGACAACTTGGAGGTGGAAGAGTTTATTTTGGCTCAGGGTTTCGGAGGTGTAGTCTGTGGTGGCCAACTCCGTTGCTCCGGGCCCAAGGTGAGGCAGCCCATCATGGTGGAAGGGCAGCAGCGGACAGAGCTGCTCGCTCACAATAGCCTGGAAGCAGAGATTGAAAGAGAGAGGGGAAGGGGCTGGCCACAGGGAAAATGCATCCTTCCAGGGCACCCCACGCCCCACCTGCCTGCAGCTACCACCCAGCTCATCCATTCAAACCAGAATGGACAGCTCAGGTTACAGTTCTCACAGTCCAAACATTTCACCTCTGAATATTCCTGCTTCAGCACAGGAGCTTTTGGGGGACACATTATGTCCAAACCATAACCTCACCTATCTGTGCCTTCTGTTTCTTAGCCTATAAAAAGGGGATAAGAAGAGCAACCGCTTGATAGGTCTGTTGTCACAATAGATAGGATTAATGTGTTCAAAAGTGCCTAGATTCCTGCCTGGTACTTGAAGCACAATGAAAATTTCTTTTTCTTTCTTTCTTTCTTTCTTTTTTTAAGAGAGAGGGACAGTGAGAGAGAAAGAGAGAAAGACACAATCACCTTAGTTTCTCATGTGGCTTTCGTTGCTCAGACACTTTGTTGTGTACGTGGTGCTGGGTTTAAAGCCGTGTACTTGCTCATGCCAGGCACATGCTGTGACCAATGAGCCACCACTCCAGCCCCAACAAATTTCTTTTTTAATATTACTGAAACTTCAGCACAAAATGGATTTCTGCAGGAGGTAGGATAGTTCAGTGGAGAAAACACAGGCTTAGGAATCCTGGTCCCAGCATTGTGCCTGCTCAAACTTCCTGTCTAGAGCTGAGCATGATGGGCTTTATTGGGAATAGTTACATTCCAGAGCAGCCAAAGAGAGTGGCCAAGAGAAGAGAGACGGGGAGGAAAACAAGGGAGTGCTCCGCTTGACTGCCATAGTGTCCCAAGAAAAACAGCGGGCTGCTCAGCCACAGGGGACTCCATCTGGGTGGGCTGTGTGGCACTGTGTGCTCAGCAGAGTCAGGGAGGAGGAGAGGGGAGAAGCATCCTTCTGCAGGCAACTTAACTTGCCTCAGCCCCACAGGTCATGTGGCTTGGCACCCCATGTCCCCCCACCCGCTGTCCACACAAACAGCTCCAGCGGAAGCAGGATTCCTGCTCTAGTGCAGGCTTTCATCTGAACCCAAGACCAGATGAGCCAGCGCCTCTGTGGGTCTGGGCGGAGGTCAGTGGAACATGGGAGCCGTGTTCCGTGCTGTGGCAGCTGTGCTGAAGTCCTGCCCTCACCCAGGGGGAGGCCAAATGTGGCTTTGACCAGGGGTCTCCATCAGCAGTGGCCAAGAAGGCTGTCGGGATTAAGTACATGGGGGAGCTCCACTCTCTGGACCCAGTCCCACCACGTACAGCTGTGCCGCCCCTGTGACCCTGTGTGCTCCTGTGACCCTGTATCCTGGATTCTAAAATGAGATTGCTTTGAAGTTAGAAAGTGATACATATGGTGCATGTAATGTGCCTTGCAGTGCTTGGCCCAGAGCAGGCACTCAATAAATGACAGGATATTCCTAACCAGCAATATTTGAAGTAGTTGTCAATTTCCGTTAACACTTGTATCTGCCTCTAGAAACAAAGCTTGAATTCAGAGATAGGACTGAAATTAACCAGAGCAGATGGTGCTACTTTAAAGAGGGTGACATGCAGTTCTAGGACTTATCAAGAGAGATGGCTAAGAAAGCTCATGCCAGATAACAACAGAGGTCTTGGATGTTTTAAAAAGCCTACCCAAGGAGGTCAAGAGATTCAGAGATAATCATGTGAATTAAGAAAAGAATTCAAGCAGCCAGGTGCACTGGTGTAATCCTGTGATCCCAGCGGCTTGGGAAGCTGAGGTAGGAGGATGGCAAGTCTGAGGCCAGCTCTGTGACTTAGTTAGATACTGTCTCAAAATAAATAATAAAAAGGGCTGGGAGTGTAGCTCAATGGTAGTATACCTCTGGGTTTGGTTTCCAGTACTGAGGGGAAAAAAAGAAAAGAAAAAGAAAAAAAAGAGAAAGAACTCGTGCAGAGAAGATGTGAGTTGCATCCTAGTTTGGTGCTGGGTGGGAAAACAGCTGTGAAGGTTGTCTCTTCTGGAAGCAATGGTATCTCATGGGCCTGATTTGCACTTCTGTGAGGTAAAAGCTGCCCGTTTCTTGGGTTATTTTGAAGTGACCATAGAGATCATTATTAGAACTATCTGAGTAAGATGCTAAACTGGTTGAGATTCACTAATGGCAGATAATCATGGAAATTTTCAGTGCCATGTAAACAGTTCTCTTTTTGTCACTATAGATTTGTTTTTCTTTTTAGTTAGTGTAGAGAGAGCATGGCTTCCAACTTCTGGTCTGTGGGCACCGTGAGTCCAGGTTATTTAATGCCATCATCTTGCATCTCAACTCCTTGAGGAGAAAAGCAGTGTCACTCTTAGACCAAACGGAGGGTTTGATATGAAACCAGAGGGGAAGGATAAATAAATGGAAGACTGCAGGGCCCTGGGGTCCTGAGATAGATTAGGTGTGGAGCTCAGCTGGATGGTGATGTCTGGAATGAAACTTCTGTCTCTTAGAACCACATATGCAGTAGCAAGCTGGACTCCCAGGCCATGTGCAGGAGAGGGGCAGTATCTCCTTACCTTGGCACGGGGCAGGTGGAAGACAGGCAGAACAGGCATGGGGCTTGCAGATTAGCCAGGGATGGGCGGAGAACAGGCTTACTGACTCTGGCTGCCACCTGGGTCAACCTGTCCCATTATCTATAAAGTGGGAAAAGTGGAAGATTGTTCATGAAGTCCTTATCAGGATTACTTGTGATGATGCACAGTAAGCCCTGGGTAGAAGACTGGCTCACTGAACTCCGGTCGCAGCTCACTGTTAGTCGGGGTGGCCTTGGCTCTCTGTCTTTTTCTTTCACATGTGATCCTCTCAGGTGTTGAGAAGCCAGTTACATCTCAGCACATCTGTGGGATCCGAGGGGAACAGTGCCTCTTTTTGTTTTGCACTGACCAACCCGCAGCTGACAGGTTTCTCTGTGGACAGCTCACTGATTAATTGGCTTAATAACCAATATTTATCTAGCAGGTGCTCAGCAAGGTATCCATGGTGAATGGCCGTATCGCTAACCCTCCTGTGCTAGGAATGTCTCGTGGGAGAATGGGTATGTCTGCACATCAGAATATGAGTGCAGATCAGGGGACAGGGCTTTTTAATCTAAGGGTTGCAAGAAGACAACTACAGACCTATGCAACTTTATGCACAGTGCTGTGCATGAGCACACATTCATTTTTCAGGGAGGTGGGTTGTGGGTTAACAAGTGTCATCATAGGCAGAAAAGTGCCTGGACCCTGAAGGAAACAGGGGCCACTGTAGTGGAGACAAGTGGACAGTGCTATGAGAGTGCGAACCAGGAATCACATAACCCAGGGAGACGGTAGAGGGCAAGGCCAGGGAGTTGGGCAAGGAAACTGGGCCCTCGATTGGGTTCGCCGGGGAAGGCTTACTGGATTCGCTACGATCTGTGTGGTATCATCCAGAAATTGCAGGCCTGGTTGAATGAGAGGACACCATTTGTGAATGCCAGGCTGGAAAGAGCTGTTAGACTGTATTTCCATTTTGGGAGCTAAAAGGAGAGATGAAAGTTAATACTATCTCGCAGGTCAGGCCTGAAGAATACCAAAATGAAAGAAACTCACCTTTCAGGGGTTGCCTTTTAATTGAATGAAAGGTGATACAGGCAACCCAGATCACATCGGATATTCCTCCATTATCACATCACTTCTCAAAGCTTCGTAAGAGAGGAGATCCATATTTCCAGTTCACAGAGGGGACACTGACCCTCTAGAGCTGGTGGCTGCCTCAGGTTGCACTGATAGTAAGGACAGAACCATCCTAGGTCATCTGTCCTGTCCCCTACACCAATGATGTCTAATTCTCTGAGGTATATAATAGACCCTCCGTTGATATTTATGGAAGTGATTTTTTTTTTTAATTTAAAAATTCAGGGGCTTGGGTTGGAGTTGGTGGCTCAGCGGTTTTGGCGCTTGCCTCGCATGTGCGAGTATATAAATTCAAACCCCAGCACCATGTACACAACAAAGTGTCAGAGGAATGAAAGTCACATGAAAAACTAAATAAAAATTGCTTCTCTCTTTCTTCTCGCTCTCTCACTGTCCCTTTCTCTCTTAAAAAAAAAACAAAAAAAATTCAGGGGCTAAGAGGTGGATCAGCGATTATGGCACTTGTCTGGCATGCACGAGGAAGTGAGTTGGAACCCCATCACCATGTACACAGTGAAGTCTCAGGGCAACAAAAACTGAAAAGCTAAATAAAATTGGTTCTCTCTTTCTCTCTCTCTCACTGTCCTTCTCTCTTTAAAAAAAATTCAAGGAAACATCAAGAGGTTTTTTTTTTTGTTTGTTTTTTAAATGTGAGTTTTTTTCAGAATATGTAGTCTGAAAAGTAAAATATGGTAACGCCATTTACTTTATTCAAAGTCAGCTAAATTAAAAAAATTATCCAAGACTTATTGTATCACTAGAGACCGAGTTTAGTACTTGAATCCACATTTATGATTTTTGTACTTTAGGGAGCATCAAGTTTGTTTTAGAAAAAAAATTTCTATATAATATTTGGGAGGAAATTATACATATCCTCCAATTAGTCTCATCATATAAAAATGGGAAAACAAGAAATTCCTATAAATCAGTTTGGTTGTAAATGGTCTCATTATAACATTTTTTATACTCGTACATTATGTGGTTTTTGGCTGAGAATGCTATTGTGTTTATTACTCTTGGTAAGCATAAGTAATATATAGGAAAAATACAGGAGAACTTTATATACTATTTAGAAAGGGAAGCAAGAAGTAAGGCATAATTATTTTCACAAAATATTTGCTGGGGTTTTGTTATTGTTTTTTTTTTTAATGTTTTTTAAAAGAATATAAATTGTAGGAGTGAAAGTCTCCTGGTGACCAAACCATCACTGGACCCTGTTCTCACTGCTGGCTTGTTAGGTCATAATCCCTTTGGATAGTCCCTGGCATGGTGTATGTTTTCAGCAAATATTAGCTGATGTTAATATTTAATATCAATAATTACCATTGATAATATTATTATTGGTATTTTGGTTAAGGGAATGCTTATTTATTATCTGAAAAGGAGGATATCTGCTTTTCTGTGATGCCTTGCTCCCTAATCTTGTTGAAAATTGAGATCCGAGGAAAATGTTAGATTCCTCTGATTTCCTTGCTGAATAACAGGAGGTCATTAAATCTTCCCTGCAAACTGAGATTCCAGCTCACTCCAGTCAGAATGGCAGATATGAAGAATACGAACAATAACAGATGCTGGAGGGGTTGTAGGAAGAAAGGAACACTAACGCATTGTTGATGGACTGCAAACTAGTACAGCCACTCTGGAAAGCAGTGTGGAGACTTCTCAAAAAATTAGGGACTGAACCACTGTTCAACCCAGTTATCCCACTCCTGGGTATTTTTCCAGAAGAGTTAGAATTAACTTATTATAGAGATCAAGCTACATCAATGTTTATAGCAGCTCAATTTACAATAGCAAAATTGTAAATTGGAAGCAACCTAGATGTGCTTAACTGGATGAATGGATACAAAAACTGTGATGTGTGTGTATGTATGTGTATATATACATACATACATACAGTGGAGCTCTACTCAGCTATTAGAAAGAATGATATCATGGCTTTTGTAGGTAAATGGAAAGGATGGAAATGGAAAAAAACCACTCTGAGTGAAGCAAGCCAAACCCAGAGATTTAAGGGTCAAATATTTTCTCTCATGTGTGGAAGCTAGAATAAAACCTAAGAAGACAGGATGAAAGTTAGTCAAATTTATTTAATAGACCCACCAAATCTGAAGTAACATATAAGCTGTGGGGACCGTAGCTATGGTTGGCAGAGGAGAGAAGGAGGAGGGAAAAAGGAGGGTGGTCAATCCTATGGAGTACAGTTGACTCCCATGAGGACCCCAAATGCACCCGGCAGGCATATAAATCTAGTAATTTCAATGATTAAATTACATGTATATGTTCATTTATATTTATAACTTGGGATATCTACAGAGGACTCACAATATCAGAGAGTAGGGGAAGGGGTAGAGATCCTGGACAAGGTTTAAGCAAATCTGTCAATATGTATGCATTTATGAAGGTGAACCAACAAATCCCTTCATTATATAAGATGATGCTAAATCAATAAAAAAAAATGAAAAATGAAATCTTCCCTGCAAAGATTTTTTTTAAAGATTTTTTTTAAGAGAGAGGGACAGTGAGAGGAAGAGAGAGAGAGGGAGAGAGAGAATCAATTTTATTTAGTTTTTCATATGGCTTTCATTGCTTAGACACATCATTGTGTATGTAGTGCTGGGGTTTGAACCCGCATCCTTGCAGATGCCAGGCAAGTGCAGTAACTGCTGAGCCACGGCTCCAGCGCCCCCTCCAAAGATCTTTAATTTTAATATTCAAAACCAGAAAAAAAAATACCAAAACCAGCCCTTATTTATTTCCCAGATATAGATGCAAACAGAAGTAAAAGTAAAACACAGCTGCTCTTATCTCTCCATTGGCATCATCTCTTCCTGGTACCAAAAGAGATAAAGATTTTAAAGGAGGTAATGAAATGAATTACATTATCTTACGTGTGAACACTGGAGGCCTTATCCCACTGCTGGTTTACTAGGCATTGACTCTGGCAGCTGCTTACCCCCCACTATGGATTATTTGAGAGGAAAGAAAACATTGACTAATCACTGAAGATTTGACAAAATAGGAGTGTACATGGCCGTACAGCTTGATATTCAAGGATACCAGCAATACAGCTGTTGGATAAAGAGAAGGCAGTGATGGACGAGTCATGGGATGTCTCCTTTTGTTAAGTGGTGAAGTGTTTGCAGTCACACGAGCTGATCCACAGACCCTCTGGGCCCACTGCAATTCCATGTGCTCTTACATTATGAATTATAAAAATTCAGAAAGATGTCAGGATATGTTGTTTCCATCATTGTAACGACTATGGGGTTAACATCATCCTTTCCAAGGTATTAAAGTAGAAGTCATCTCTTGTTATGGAATATATGCTTCATATAAAAGATTAAGTTTGTAGATGTTCAAGAACATAAAATCAATAATTGTAAATTTGTATAACCAAGTTCATAAGATTTTAGAGCTAGTCTGCTTTAAAAACTCAACTCTAACACCAGCTCAGTGACCTTGGACAAATTAATTTAATTATCTAGAGTCTGTTATGAGGAGTAAATAATTGTGTAAAAATTGTGCTTAACATGTAATAAACATTGGAAGATAAATGTTAAAAGACTGTTATCGAGGCTTTTACCCTTCGTTTCTTTTTTTACTCATCTACAATAGGCTCTTTTCTCTCTGTTGGAAATGAGATATTTGTATTAGCTCGATCCAGTGGTTCTATACTATTTATCTCAACTATCTTACAATGTGTAGATTAATCTCTGTGTACTTTAAAATTAAAATGCATTTTAAAATTCTTTTATTCCAAAAAAAAAAAAAGAAAAAAATGACAAATGTGTGTTGAGGATCTCATGAAAATAGAAGGGAGACCAATAGAGTAGAGGAAGGGGATGATAGGGAGGGAGGAAGGGAGGACGCGGGGAAGTGCTGGGGTAGCAATTATGCTGTGTTCGTGTATAAGAATACTACAATGAATACGACTTGTCTATATAATTATAATGTACTAAAATAACAGTAATAAAAATAGGGGAATTAGGAGAGTATAGCAGAGTATAGCAAGAGGATTGAGAGAGGGAGGAATGGAGGGAAAGGGAAGGTACCAAGGAATGAGATTGATGCAATTCTGTTATGTGTGTGTGCAAATATGGCAAAATGATTCCCACTATTATGTGAAAATTATAATGCACCAATAAAAATATGATTAAAAATTAAAAGCAGTTATATATGAAGAATTAGCACATATCATATAAATTTATTTTTTAAAAGCTTTTGTTTTGTTTTGTTTAGAAAGAGGGGACAGAGAGAGAGAGAAGCAATTTTTATTTAGTTTTTCACGTGACTTTCATTCCTCGGACTCTTCATTGTATACATGGTGCTGGGGTTTGAACTCTCATACTTGTGCATGCCAGGCAAGCGCCGTAACTGCAGAGCCACCACTCCAGCCCCTCATATAAATTTATTAAGATATTCATTTTTCGTATTAGTACTTTGTCGCAAAGGAAAGTCATTTGGAATAACCTTGTTTTTCTTTGCTATTCTGAGAAAGGGCAAAGTTAAGCATGAGTCTGTTTAATCAATAAAATACTTAAATCTTTAAAAATTAACAAGCAACAGTGATATAATATCTGACATGTTTTTCCTTTAAGCTTTGTATTTTAGATAAAGCAAAACCTGGCTTATGCTTGGCATCTAATAAGTGTTTCTTTGTTCAATTAAGAGAACAGGAAATAAATAAATATTTTAATTGTGTTCAGAGGCAACAACTCCTAAATGGAGGCTAAACAGAACCTAATTAAATTATTCAGATTAGAAAGCATTCCACCACCTACTTCATTTATTCAAGTGCGAAACTACTTAGATTGATTTCTTGGGATAGGACTGGGGTTAACTTTGTTAAACTATAAGGAAGGTTGAACAATTTTATGGCACTTTTATCTGCAATTAGGGTTTTATTATTAAAGGATCCCTAGAGATGTAAAGGTTCAATCTCCTTAATTTGTAGTTGAGGAAACAAAGACCCTGAGAATTGAAATGGCTTTGTCCTGTTGAGACTGAGCTGCAGGGGAAATTTCCAATTCTTCCCATTAGAGTAATTTCTTCAAGGGATTGGCCTCAGGAGTTTTGTTTATATTAACATTTCTCTCTACTCCAAGGCACTCATGTATCTCAAAAAAAAAAAAAAAGGAAGCTAAAGACAGGTTGAGAACTTTGACTTTGGGTAAGAGAAATGGAAATTGAAATCCCTATTCCACTACAAATCATTGGCCAAGTTATCTAATCTCTGTTTTCCTGTTTCCTTATCAATAAAGATGGGATGCCAAACTCTTGTCATCTTCAAAGAGAAATAAAAAGCCTTTGTAGGTTTAAAATTACTGGTCAATGTAATAGTGCATATAAGGATTACCACCAGCTGAGTCATTATCAGTACCCACTAATTGTTAATGTAATATAAATTAGGAGTGGAAGATAAAGTTGAATGGAAGAGATACAGGCAAAGATAATCTTATATTTTGCTAATAGCAGGCTACAGATTTGGCTTTAAGTTTCCCTACAGAAAACATGGAAAAGTTAAAAAAAAAAAGATTAATTATACGGTTCACAGGGAATTTTGATATATTAATTTTACACACACACACACTACTTGAACCAGAATAGTCTGGATTTCCAAACAAGGTCTTGCTACCAGACACAATAGCATGTAAATTTTAAAGTCTTGTTAAGTTAAAATAAGGGCTGCCCAAGTTTGCATTCCTCCATGGGCCCCCAGCTTCTTGAGGGCATCTGTAAGAGAGAACCCTGCTAAGGATTTCTCCACAGTACATTCCATGCTCAGGAAGGACCTTGGATGTGGCCAACAGTGGACTTGGGGACATTCAGTTATTTCTGACACCAACATCAGGTGCTCCTTAACAACAGGACCTGGCCTTATTCCCCTTCTCATTTCCATTCCTTACATCTCACATGCGGTGGATGCTTAGTGTTTGTGATTTGCAATAATGAATGAACATGTGCAAATGGAAGGGTATGAAAGCCCTTCCGTTTAGAGCCTGGTTGTGACAGATTATTTCTATATCAAGCATTATACAGTTTTCATCGAACTCTCATGACAGTGCTCAAGAATTAAATCTCAGTATTTTAAATGAAAACTAAAATCTGTATGAACTCTTCTTCCCTGGGTACTGATGTGCAGCGACTTGTGTTATTAAATGTCAGAATGAAATAGAACCAGTTTTCTTTAAAAAGGAGAGAAGTATAATTCTAGCACTTCAGGTATCTTTAGGAGCAGGTGGATTAATCAATTTTCTTTCAAGACACATATCATTTTACCTCATGTAAAGTCATGTCCAAAACCTCATATCTCAAAGAGTAGTGTACTCTGCTTGGGATATCACCAATAAAGAAAATAGACAAAGGTTATGTTATCATAAAAATATTATAAAAATATTTCTTCATCTGCATATTTACATACATGCAATATCCCCGATTTCTTAAGGAAATGTCAGAAGTTGCTTATTTTACATGATTTTTTCATGTATTTATTATAGCTAAGAAGCAATTTATTTTCTCTGAATAAGCGTTCCGAAATCATTTTCCCTTAAATCTCTCCCCATTTACCCAGGTTCATAAAATTGTATGAGAGAAATGTTGGGACTTATTCAATGTGGTGGTTCTTTTTATTTTTTGTTTACAATTAAGCATTTCACTCCATTTTAACTTACAAATCCTTCAGCTATTAAGTGGGAAGATAATTGGAAGGTCGTTTGGGGTAACTGGGGTTCACAGGGCGAGTTGCCTTGCTTCTCCATGCTGTACGTATGTAAGCCAGGATTCAAATTGTGTGACAGGGTTTTCCTGGACCAGAATGTAAGTCTGTAACTTTTTTCCTCTTTCTCAGCCCCACTGCTTTCATCTCCTCTGAAGTTAACATGTCACTGAAAAACGAGCCCAGGGTAAATACCTCCTCACTGCAGAAAATTGCTGCCGACATGAGCAATTTGATAGAAAATCTGGACACTCGGGAACTCCACTTTGAGGGAGAGGAGGTGGAATATGACATCTCTCCTGGAGATCCCAGGACTCAGGAAGGTAAGGACTGTGGATCTGAGGGAGAAGGGACCCTGTCAGGGTTGGTTGGCAGAGCACAGATTGAAAGGACCGGCAAATGATCCGTCTTCCTTGCAGAGATAGAGTGCTGGGCTGTGAATCATCTCCCAAGAGGCTTACTTAGCAATTGATTCTTCAAAGGACGCCTGTAGAAGGCAAGCCATGCTCCTATCACATCTTGGAATAACCCTGCTTATTTATTTATTTTTTAGAAGGTATCCCTTTCTCTGCTATCTATAACACTCAAGGATTTAAGGAGCCTAATATACAGACGTATCTCTCCGGCTGTCCAGTAAAAGCGCAAGTCCTGGAAGTGGAGCGCTTCACGTCCACAACAAGGGTCAGAGTGCTTAAGAACTTGCCTTCTGTTGATACGTGTGAATTATTATGTTGGCTTCCATTTTCCTTTCTTCCAGCTGTGACCATATTCTTTAGGTTTCTGTTTGTCTTTTATTTATCACTTCCAAATCCTCATCATCTCCTAAGATTTTGCGTCCTTCCTATTTAGTCTTTATTTTCATACTCCTCTCTCCCCTTTCTGGACAAAATCCTTTTTGGGATTCAAGGCAATATTCTAATTTCAATTGCAAGGTGCCTCTGCAAGCCGTCTTCTCCCCAGTTTCCTGTTTCATTTAGACTTGTCAAGTATATCCATCATAACCAGAATACCAAGGAAAAGTCAGGGAAAAGTCTGGTTTTCCTAATGCTTGTTTAGCAAGAAAAGGCTTGTCTTAAAAACCAAACCAAACCAAACCAAACCATGATGTAAGATTGGCCAGTGTTGCTTCCCAGAACATTGCTGAGGGAATTCTGCTGGCGGGTCCTGCCTCTCTCATTTTTTTCCTGGGGCTCCATCCTTTAGTCCTCCTTCATACATGTTTGCATTGAACAGTGAAGAAACTATAGAGTGGCCTTACCTGGCCACCCTGAACCCACACATATGCTCACTCCCAGGTTATACCTACCTCAGTGCCCCGCCTAAGGCGTTAGGCTTTTCTTGGTTTAGGTCCACGTCTCCTTGATAAACCGCGGAGCATCTCCAAGACAACCTTTTCCTCTTCTAATATCTGCCAGCTTTTAGGCTGAGAGGCTACAATGTGTAAGGAAGGGGTAAATGCGCAGACTCTAGAGCCAGACTGCATGGTTTAGTTACTGTCTTTGCTTTGTAATGTCAAGCAAGTTACTCAACCTCTCTCAGTTTCCTCATCTGAATAATGGGTACCATATAATAATAATAATAATAATAATAATAATAATAATAATAATAATAATAATAATGCATAGTATCAAAGGATCCAAATATATACTGTATATTCAATACTGTAGCAACTTTCTCTACCCACCTTTCCTGAAAACTCAGGGCAGGAGAGTGGTATAGATGAAGGTAGACCTTGGAGTGTTTCAGAATGAGCAGGGCAGAAGGCATGTCATGCCATTTTTATTTTTTTAGGACAAAGTGGTCCAGCATGGTGCTGTGGCATCCACAGCCACCTACTTTCCTCTTACTTCCTCTGGTTACTGTTCACTGCTTATACTCATGGGCTACACTTCCAACACTACCTAGTACTTTCTCTTATTTTCTCTTTCACCTGGTTTCTGGTTTCCTTTGTGCACAAGTGCACATGTGTGTAAGGATTTGTAGGAGTGTGGTGTGATTCCAAGTTTGTCTTGTGTCATTTATCAGGTGGATTTTTTTTTTTTTGGTACCAGGGATTGAACCCAGGGTGCTTGAACACTGAGCCACAACCCATCCCTTTTTATTTTTTATTTTGAGACAGTGTCTCCCAAAGTTGCTCAAAGCCTCGCTAAATTGCTGAGGCTGGCTTTAAACTTGTGATCCTCCTGCCTTAGCCTCCCAAGTCACTGGGATTACAGGTGTGTGGCCTCAGATGGATGTTTAAGAGAATATTATCTCTGTAATCAATTGTTTTTGAAAAACATTTGTTTAAGTACTTACGCAAAATATGTAGGCTGAACTTGAGTATACTTCCATGTTACTAATTAATTAGCTATTGTTCCTTGAGAGTTTTTTTTTTTGAGTTTTTATTACCTAAAATACCAACCATTTTTGTTTATCATCATAGGTACCAAGTATCAATCTGTACACTATTGAATTAACGCATGGGGAATTTAAATGGCAAGTAAAGAGGAAATATAAGCACTTTCAAGAATTTCACAGAGAGCTGCTGAAGTATAAAGCCTTTATCCGAATTCCTATTCCCACCAGAAGGTAACCATTTCAGAATTCAGATGAAGGTATTCCAGGATACAAATTGGATGGAAGTGTATTGCTCTCCTTTTCTAGGTTATCTAGTCCCTTGTTGGTAGATGTTTTCCATTAAATAAGCTCTTTTAAAAATAAGACATTGCATGAAATATCAGCATTATAATCAAAGAATTCTCTAAGAGATTGTTTGCATTATGTGTGTGTTTTAGACACACGTTTAGAAGACAGAATGTCAAAGGGGAGGAGCCTCGACAGATGCCCAATTTGCCCCGTTCATCGGAAAACATGATTCG
Organism: Aplodontia rufa; assembly: GCA_004027875.1. Classification (NCBI taxonomy): domain Eukaryota; kingdom Metazoa; phylum Chordata; class Mammalia; order Rodentia; family Aplodontiidae; genus Aplodontia; species Aplodontia rufa. The sequence goes on along the minus strand of PVKS010002924.1, from coordinate 12,080 downwards.
AGAAGAACAGTTCTCTAGTAAAAGGGTAAGTGCTTTTCCTATTCTGTTGACTTGAACACGATTTTGCAGTACTGCACAAATGTGGCACCTAACAAGAAGGGATGGGGTCTGGCTGCACTTTCTCTCACCTGCTGGTCTCTGGCCCTGGCTGTTTGAGCATCTCTGGAACCAGTTAGGCATCCCCACCCTCCTGAGCCTTCAAGAGGGTGGATCATCCCAGAAGAGGAAGTGTTAGGAGTTACGTTAGGAAGAGGAATCTTCTTCCTAAGACATCCCTGGGCTTTTTGTGAGTCAGCAGTGGAATGTGGTTTTTGAGAGAGCAATGTGGGTTTTTGAGAGTTATTCTCTCAAAAAATCATATATTTCCATATGTTCACTTCTGTATACATGTAGCTCATTTTAAATATTAAATATGGAAAGTTTCTTTGCTATGCTCTGGGTGAGGCAGAGTGTGAGGAGAGTAGGTTGAGCACAGACACGCACACTAGGAAACTCGGGACAGGGGACACTTTTGCCCATTCTGCTTCAATGATTGGTGCTGCAAGTGGTGGGATATTCATTTTTTTCTTAAATTAGGATACCAATAGGTAATTTGTTCATTTCTATGCATTCTGTTTTATAATCTGAAATTTTTATGTTCTAGAGGGAATATTTTGTTTTTCTTTAGTAGTTGTCCTCTTGTTTAAAAATTTATTTAGGGATCTGGACCAAATATTTTCCAAGATACCTAAACATACAAAATTATATGATTTGTGGATACTGTGTGCACATGTAGGAGTTGAACTAAAAATGATTATTCCTATTAACCCTTAGCGATTCAGCAAAAAGGTGCTGGATTTTGTATCACAATATGCTTGTCATATGTTGCTCCAACAACATATGCTTTAAGTCTGTAACACACTAACCCCACCTTCCCTGTGCACATACATTTTTTAAAATTTGTTTGACATAGTCTTACATATTGGACAGAATCATTGTTACATATTCATGCATTCATGGATATTGACATAGTGAGATAGTAGGTTAAGGCCGATCCTAGTCCAGGATCTCCCCCACTTCATCCATTCTCATGTGTCTTTTGTAATACCCCCAGACCTAATTGGAAATGAATGTATACATGTATATTAATTTTTTTAACATTTCTGAGTCTCTCTGCCTGCCTGTGTATAGTTAGGCTTCTAATGGGAGTTGTGTATTCCCAGCTGTATTGATAATCCCCTTTATCCCTCCCTCCTTCTCATCTCTGTCTACCTCTCTTCTCCCACTACCTTCATGGTTATGGTTCCCCCCAGCTAATGTGAAATTTCAATTATAGTGAGTTTATTACTTAAACTCATCTAACTTTCATCCTGTCTTAGATTTTACTCTGGCTTCCACATAGGAGAGAAAGCATTTGGCCTTTAAGTTTCTGTGTTTGGGATATTTCACTCAGCAAATTTTTTCCATTTCCATCCTTGGCTACAAATGCCAATATATCATTCTCTCTAATAGCAGAGTAGAATTTCATTATATATACCACAATTTTTGAATCCATTCATCCAGCGAAAGGCGTCTGGTTTGGTTCCATTGAGCTGTTATAAACATTGATGTAGCTGTGTCTCTGTTGTCTACCAATTCTAGCTCTTTTGAGAAAATACCAAAAGATACTCATGAGTGGGATAGCTGGATTGTAGGGTGGTTCCATCCCTAGTTTTTTAAGGAGTCTCCACACTGCTTTCCAGAGTGGCTGTACAAGTTTTGCATTCCCACCAATAGTCCATACACATACATTTTGGCATATTTGAAAAATCAAGATACATCTTACTAGAGAGTCTTTTTCTTTTAACATCACCCTCCCTTTTTTCCTTAAAAACTGTTCAAAAATTATGTTGAATCTTTCAAGTAAATTAAATGCTAGAATTGAAAATATGCAGACTTTCTTTGGTAAAATCAACAAAGATTTAAAATTACCTACCATGGACAAATCCCATTCTAATAGCTATGAAGGACTGAAAACATGTAGCTCACGTCTTGTCACCTATTTATAAAAGACCTATACATGTGAAATATTAAACAGCAAGAAGAGATTTAAATGATAATTCAGAAAACAATTATAGAAATAATTCCTAATGCTGTTCAAGGTTCCTTGCCCAGTGACAATATTACTAAATATTTGAATAACTTACAGAAGTTAAGATGAAAATGATGATTTCATCATTATCACTGCTTACATTTTTCTATAAATATGGCTATATTAACTTGTATCTAAAATATTTGCATTATAGAAACAACTGGAAGATTACCTGACAAAGATACTAAAAATGCCCATGTATAGAAATTATCATGCCACGGTAAGTATTCTTCAGTGACTTAAATTTTTTTAAGAGAATCAATTTTATTTATTTTTTTCCATCTGGCCTTTGTTTCTCCAACACTTAGTTGTGTATGTGGTGCTGGTGTTTGAAACTGGGTCCTTGCACATGACAAACAAGCACTCTAACTACTGAGCCACTGCTCCAGCTCCCCAATGACTTAGATTTTGAAGTAATTTCTAAAATAGTAAATTGTGAGCTGAATTTTGGATAGTTTTATTAACTTTATATGCTTGCATCCATCTCTACTTTATTCCTTGAATTAGAATAAATTAATGAATACAAAATTGATTTGACAGCCAGGATCCAGTTTACCATGATATGATGCTGTTTTAAAAATATTGTATGGAATTTAATATGTCTATAACAGATTTTTTTTTAAGAAGGGCAGTGAGAGAGAGAAAGAACAAATCAATTTAATTCAGTTTTCCATGTGGCCCTCCTTGCTCTGGCACCTTGTTGATGCTGGGGTTCGAACCCGTATACTTGCGCATGCCAAGCAAGTGCTGTAACCACTGAGCCACTGCTCCAGCCCCTATAACAAGAGATTTAAGTGAGCCTGAGTACTAGATTATCTAGAAACCAACCCTGTTCTACCCTTTGGTTTCTAGAATAATGCCAAAAAGCATTTCCAGTTCCAGAGAAAAACTTGAAGTGAAGAAAACAGCTAAGTAGAGTTGAATACCCAGGACTGCCTGGAGCTTACTTGGATGGCCATCTGATTGGCCTGTCTTCCTGTGAAAGTGTGAAGCCTAGCCAGGGAAAGAAAAGCACTTGGGAAAAGAGAGGAGGGTGGTGGGGCCTGGAAGCACCTCCGAGATTAAGGTCCGGAGGCTCTCAGCTGGCAAGCGGGAAGAAGGGGGCTTTATGGTGTCAACAAACAACCAGCCCAGCTCTCTTAGAGGCCCTGGAGGATGGGCCATTTTAAAAGATTAATTTTCAGTTATCAGAGGTCTAGAATGTCTGAATTGTTATGTTTATATTTGTGTATGTGTCCACCGTTGCCATGGGGTTTCTGTATGTATCTAGTGCATGGTGCAGAACTTAAAGAGTAGGTGCAGATGTGACTTGGCCCCTCATTTAGAGAATACCATCACACAAATCTGTAAACAGAAGAGGGTATATTTAGGAGAAGAATGGAGAGTGCCTGGCTTTGCTGAGCTTCTCAGTGGTGGGAGCTGCCCTCCCGCTCCCCGCTGGTGCATTCATTGGAAACTGGTCCAGAGATGTGCATACTTGCTTTCTTGGCTGACCTGAGCCAGGCTGCAGGCCATCTCCTGCAGCTGCTCACACTAGGATGGACTTGGGGGAATCTTCTGTGGCTTGGTAATCCTGGAGAAGTCTTTTCTCAAGCAAGTCAGCAATTTGGGTTCCACCAGGGGATCTCCAGGATGGATGATGGGAGGGTCATGTCCTTTCTAGGATTTAAGAACACGTATTGTTGTAATAACATCATAAGTAAGGGTGCTCCAGTGGTGTTAATAAAAACGTTGCCTTCCGTTGCATTCTCTGAAATGAGACATGCTGTTTCCTTTAATGGAGACTTAAGTGTACTAGTACCCGTGTCAATAACCTTCCACCTCTCACTTTTCTCCCTGCCTATGATTTTACTTGTACTATTTCTTTTGGCTTTAAGATAGGACTTGGTGAGTTCATTCTTTTCTTTCCATGTACATTATTACATTTTAAATTCTGATGTTGCCTGAAGAATGTTTGCATTTTTTAAAATGTTCATTTTAATTACTTTTCCAGTCATAAAAGTCTTTTCAAAGGTAAGCCATATTGTGTTTAGAAATTCGAGGGTGCCTTGTAAATATTTCCTTTGGAGAGGAAAACCTAGTTAGTAACTTACTGAATACATTATCCCCCCAGGAATGAGGGCATCTCATCTTACTAAGATTATTCCCTCCAATGGCTGCATTCTCCAAAATGATTCAAGCATAGGATACAATTTGTTGTGCACTAATTCTCAAACATTATCTTCCTTTCATAATAAATTTAATGTATACTAAAGACTAGATTTACATGCCTCCACATCAAATTTGTAAACTTAGATTAGCATCTGTGTATTTCCTTCAGTAATTGAGAGATGTTAAAAATCCTGTCACAAAAAAATATCGAAAGTCATTTTACACAAGCACATATAATAAGTTTATACTTTAAGAGTATGAAATGGACTGGAGCAGCGGGTGACTCAGCAGTTGGAGCACTGGCCTGGAATATGTGAGGACCTGGGTTCAAACCCCCGCACCATGTACACAACTGTAAGAGAAACAAAGTCCAGATGAAGAAATAAATAAAAATTGATTCTCTCTCTCTCTCTCTCTCTCTCTCACTCTCACTCTTACTCTCTCCCTCTATCTTAAAAAAAGTATGAAACAAGCCTGTTTAAAGTTGATTCAGGTCCTTAAAAACTGATAGTGTCATGGATCATCAATCAAGGAACTAGGTAGGATATATCCTTGTTAATATGAGAATGCTCCAGATCTATATATGGAACTTGTACTTTTGACAAATAATTCAGGTGATTCTTATCTAGAGAGTTTGAGAGCTAAACTAAAATGCTATGGTCAGCTTTAAAATGTCTTGGTAAAGTTGGATTACTTTAAAAAGTGGAGAAAGATTATTGGGATTTGTGTAATAGGATTTACCTGGAAAGAACTGGGTCTGGGCTTCAAAGCCGTGGTTGTTCAGTTTTCTCAAATGGCTTTTGAAAGCAAACGTGACAGTCCTTTCTTCTTCCTTTGTTTTAAGTCCATGGTTGGGTATGCACTCAGACACCTACCTGTTCTTCCAGGATTATGAAGACTTCCTTTGTTTTTATTGCCTTTTTACCTCCTTGTAAAGTTGTGACAGATAAAACATCCTAGTGTTTTAGTTGATTCTGCATCACGGTTCCATCAGAGGTTGTTGGTAATCCATTCAGTTTTCTGAATCACCTTTATTTCAGATTTTCACTTGGCATAAATATGTGAAAGAAAGAATGCTTTGTAACCGAGTTTTACAATAACAATAACTCTCAAGCAGGCATTTCTCTTGTGTTTTTTTTTTTTTTTTTTTAAAGAAAGAGGGGACAGTGAGAGAGAGAGAGACAGAGAGAATCAGTGATTATTTAGTTTTTCATGTGGCTTTCGTTGCTCTGAGACTTCGTTGTGTATGTGGTGCTGGGGTTTGAACTTGCATAGCTGTGCATGCAAGGGAAGCACTGTAACTGCTGAGCCACCGCTCCAGACCCTTCTCTTGTGTTTTGAAACTAAATTGGTGCTAGCTGTAACCAGTGCCCAAGTGGGCACTTTAATTAGTTACTGGAAAATGCTTATCTTCCAGGGAATCAAAAGAAAGAGAAATAAAGAACAGTAGATGTATTTATTTTACTTACTAAGATTAAAATTTAGACATGTTACAAAATGCAGAGTTTCCAAAAGAAGTCCCTGAACTGATAGGATCGTATCTTAAGTTTATCACTTAACTTCTGTGACTCAGTAGCGTGAAATCTTGGATGAAACATCCCACAGATCAATGATACTGAGTTCACCTCCCTCGTTTTGTCGGATGAGTAACTTAAGTGGAAGAGTAGATAAGGAATAAGGATGCACACAGAGTTTCCATTCCAACTGGGAAGAGCTGTGAGTTGAATGGCTGCCTTTGAGAATTGAGGGAGGTTCTTTCTTTGTGCTGATGAAATCTGCAAAGGATCTTAGGCCTTAGTCCAGCCTCCGCATTCCTCCATGGATGGAATGTCTTCTTAGTACCCTGTAACCGTTTATTTGGATGGCAGCCATTCCTGGAGTACCTGGGCCTTCCCTCCTCAATCACCAGGGGGTCATCTTTCCCAACCCTTAGGCTTCCTGTGCCTAATAATTTCCCACTTGTCTATGTGCCTGAATTTTTGGTACAAGAGGAACGGAACGGGCCTCTGAAAGTCATCATCCCCTTATCATTGAAGGATAGGTAGAAAGGACAATGTGCTTGACAAGTATTTTCCAAGGTCCTTGTTACCCTTAGAGTTATTGCTTCTTTCTGGCATGGAAACCTTCTGAATCAATTTTTCTCTAGCCTATTAAGTATCCAGTTAGTAAGTCACCCTGGAATTTTTTACTTGAGACCATTTGTCCCTATTGCTAAAAAAAAATCTAATCTTTAAACTTTTTTTTTTTTTTCCAAAGAGAGAGAGGGACAGGGAGAGAGAGAGAGAGGGAAGGAATCAACTTTATTTAGTTTTTCATGTGGCTTTCCTTGCTCCAACACTTTGTTGTGTACACAATACTGGGGTTTGAGCCTGCGTCCTCATGCATGCCAGGCAAGCACCATAACCGCTGAGCCACTGCTGAAGACTCTCATCTTTAAATTCTTATTTCTGAGGATCACATGCCTAATGGAGATAGGAATTCTTATTGCTGAAGACACACTAAGAAGTTTGTACAACATAAATTTTGTAACATTGCTCATTTTCTTCATTAGGTTTCCCTGTTTACTGTGATACATTTACTTTGTTTGATAAATTTGTGTTAGAACATTATTGCCAGAGATTTTTCCCTCTTTTATATTGCTGGTTTCTCTTTTTTCTTTAGTCAGACTTTACTAAGCCATTGAGATAAATTAAATTTTATATTAATGTACAACTTATAATTTTCTACATTATATTTTTATTTAGATGAAATTCTTTACACTTAGCAATTTTGGTATATTCGAAAGTTATGATTTCTCAATTTTTTTCAGATTATTTCTGTTGTTAGTTATTTGATGATAAGAGTGACATAAATAAGAAAATATCTAGAAATTAGATAAGTGCTTTCCTTGATTTGTTTTTATTTCTTATTCTTCCATTCAGTTCTATGTATAAGTTAGTTATGCCTCTGTAGCAGTTCTTTCAAATGTAAACTAGGGTTGACGTTATCTGTCTATTCCCTGGAGATAAAATGAGAAGTTATAGTTTAAGGTCTTAAAACATTTTGAATATATATGGTTGAAAGTTTGAATGTCATTTCTAGTAACCTGTAGTTTACTACATTTTCCAATTAGAAAGTATTTACACAAATTAGATAAAAAATGTATGGTGCTGAAACACTGTGTTTTATATAAGAAATGAAATTTAAAGAACCTGACTTTCAAAATCTTTATTTAAGAAAGTACTTTGTGAAGATACACTTAATTTAGGTTTTTTTTTTTTTAAAGAGAGAGACAGTGAGAGAGAGAGAGAGAAAGAATCAATTTTTTATTTAGTTTTCATTTGCCTTTCATTGTTCTGACACCTTGTTGTGTACGTGGTACTAGTGTTTGAACCCGTGGGCTCACGCATGCAAGGCAAGCACTGCATCCACTGAGCCACCACTCCAGCCCTTAATTTAGGATTTTTATGTTATTTAAATCCTTTTAAATTTTTTTTATAACTTAGTATAAATTTCTTGAATTTCCATTAAATTCTGAACATATTTTTTCAGTTGACATCGAATATTTATTATGTACTGTGGAAAAAAGAATTAGAAACTAAGTATGATAGGTAAATCCTTTTTAATTTTAAAAACCTACTTTTTTCAAATAACCTCAAGAAGAAAACTGCAAGCACTTAATTGAACCTTACAAGAACTTACTGCTTATTCTCAAATATTTATAATTTTTTCTTACAAAGTTAATTGTAGATCTTTCCAATCAGATATTAAATTTTCATGGACAACTATATATTTCATTTTTCTAATCCCAGTTGCAAGCCTAGATCAAGTGCCACTTCCTCTGTGATGTCACATCAGACAGGTGTGCTCCTCTTCCCCTACTCTGTAACAACTGCTTTGATGTGCAGCTGACTTGGTTCATCCCACAGAACTTTGCTCCATGTCTAATTTCACCTCTTTCTACTTCCTGGGAGAATGACATGCTGGGAGAATGTCTTTTGTGTGTGTGTGTGTGTGTGTGTGTGTGTGTGTGTGTGTGTGTGTGTGTGTGTAAGCTGTTATTGGCATGGTCTCAGGACCACTGGCAGATCTAGACATACTGTTGGTTGCTTAAAAAGCAACTCTGTAGGCTAGAGCGGTGGCTTGGCGGTTATAGCGCTTGCCTGGCATGCGCAAGTACACAGCACCCACATACACAACTAAATGTTGGAGCAATGAAAGCCATGTGAGAAACTCAATAAAAATTGATTGTCTCTGTCTCTCTCTCTCACTGTCCTTCTCTCTTAAAAAAATAAAAAAGCAACTCTGTAAATTGGGAGCATTACTCTAACTCTAGTTATTTAGCGGATTACTCATAAAACCCCTGTAGCATGACATACTGTCAGTTTGGCTTTCGCTCTCTGCCTCCATGTTGACATCTAACTCTCACCCAGCTAGAATATGCAAGGAACTCAATTTGAGCAAGAAAAATGTTGAATGGTGTTTTGCTTTTACAGTATAGTTTTGAGGATACTGACTTTGGTCTCTCTTGGTACCAGCTATGTCCTTTGCTAATTATGGCTTTTGGACAACTCATCCAAACCAGGGGCTGGCTAACTAGAACCCATGGGACAAATTGAGCCCACCGCCTGTTTCTCTATGTTCTGTGAGCTAATAATTGTACTTGTATTTTAAGTGGTTGAAAAAAAAATCAATGAAAGATAATATTTTGTGAGACATGAAAGTTACATTTTATATTCGTAGCCATATATATTCATTTATGAATTATGTGTGCCTGCTTTTCTTCTACCATGGCAGAGTTGAGCAGTTGCAACAGAGAGCCCAAAATATTTACTGTCTGTTTTTTTGCAAAAAAACAAAACAAACAAACAAAAAAACCCCTTTGCTTACCCCTTCTCTTAACCTCATTTTCCTCTTTTGTGCAATGGGAAAATAGTAACTATCTTCAGAGGAGTTTGAGATAATGCGTGCAAGCTGCTTAATGCAATGCTAACACGTAATAAGCCCTCAGTACTTGTAGCTGTAGCTGTTGTTATTATAATAGTTATAGGTTTTACTCTAGCAATTTCTACAGTGAGGGTGGACCTAAATTCTTTCCCTTTTAGAGTCTTTTTTTTTTTAAAATAACTTTATTTAGTTTTTCACATGGCCTTAGTTGCTCCAACACTTAGTTGTGTTGGTGGTGCTGGGGTTTGAACCTGGGTCCTCGTGCTTGCCAGACAAGTGCCAAAACCGCCCAGCCACTGCTCCAGCCCCCTTTTAGAGTCTTTAAAAGTAATTCTTCCTGTTATGCCTGATGTTCCTAGCTTCTCTGGAACATACCACTGCATATAATTTCCTCTTACCCTTATTCCCCGTGTGCAGCAACCCAGCTCTACATCCTGTCGCCTTTTTACTCCTTCTGTTCTCCCCCTCTTCATCCCTCATTTCCTCATGTGCAGAACCTGCACCTACCCCACTTCCTTCGCACATTCTTTTATTATTCTGTGCACGCTATGCCAAGAACCTTCTCCCCCAACAATGCAAATCAGCAGAGCAGTGTTAGAACTGGAAGCTCTGATGTTGGAAGTGTTATTGATCTCTCTTGTCTATGGCATGCACCAGTGTTTACACATAGCAGTGCCTAATACATGTTTTTGTAAGCATAAATTAATTTCTTTCTTTCCTTCCTCATCCCTTCCTCTTCCTCCCCCTACTCTCTTTACTTTCTAAAGTGGTTTTTTTTTTTAACTTCTTTCCAGACAGAATTCCTTGATATAAGCCAGCTGTCTTTCATCCATGATTTGGGACCAAAGGGCCTGTAAGTTCCAGCCTTGGATTTTTAAAGAGAAGTGTGGAAAGCTGATGGGCATTGATGTTCCGTGTAGTGGCATGCTGTGATGATGGAGCACCCCTGGATTTACTGCCAGCTAACTCCCCAGTCACCGAAGTGCAACTGAGGGTACCTGCAATAAAGGCAGAGGGTCTCCTGCTGTAGATGATGGTAGCAATTGGTTCACCATCTTTCTCATGTGCTGATAGCACAGGTTCCTTCTAACCCAACAGTGGGAGTGTTCAATGCACATAGCAAGTGTGATGTGTGGGAGAATGCACTAAAAATAACACACGGGATCCTTTCTTCAAATCACTTACAAAAGTTTACAGTCACTGATTTTGATGACTATTTAAAAATAATAGTTTAAAATATGTGTTGCATAAATAAATGGAAATTTACACGATGATTATTTTCTTTCACTGTATTAGCTTTTTTTTTTTTTTAAGCAAGGATCGAAGTCAGGGTTACTTAACAACTGAGATTCCCAGCACTTTTTATTTATTTATTTATTTTTAAATTTTGAGACAGAGTCTCACCAAGTTGCTGAGCCTGGATTCTAACCTGCTATCTTCCTGCCTCAGCCTCCCAAGCTGTCAGGGGTTGTCGGGATTACAGGCGTGTGTCTCTGCACCCAGCCTTATTAGCTTGATCATATGAAGAGCTAATATTTTAATTCTTGTTAAGAGCATTGTTTTGTTTTTGTTGTTGTTGTTTTAAAGAGAAGGAGAAAGAGAAAGAGAGAATCAACTTTATTTAGTTTTTCATCTGGTCTTCATTGCTCTGCTCAGTAGTTTATGTGGTGCTGGGGTTTGAACCCGGGTCCTTGCACCTGCCAGGCAAGTGTGATACTGCTGAGCCACCACTACATTAAGAGCATTGTTAGTAGTTGCTTCAAAATTGTTTTTTTTTTTAAGACATTGTTATTGCTCCTTTTGTCACTTTTTTGTTTTGTGCTACTGAGGATTGAACCCAGAGCCTTGATCAAGCTAGGCAAGCACCCAGCCATTGAGTTACATCCCCACCCCGCTTTGTCATCTTTCAGAATCAAGATTGACCACTACCAGAGCTAGTGGCTTTGCTCTGTTTTTTTTGGCATAGCTCAGTTGCTGAAACCGTGAGTGGAGGGATGCAGAAGTGTGCTGGAATCTGTGGGCCAGCACCTCTCCGCCACCCCAAGTCTCAGCGACTGGACCAAGTAGAAATACAGAGTCGTCATTAGGGTCCTAGTGCCTGGAGGGAGCGCTTAGCATGTAGAGCCAGGAGCCAGAACGCCTAAGCTCCTGCATTGTGCAGGTCAGAACTGCAGCCCCAAATGCCGGAAGAGCTATATCTGAACAAGATACTTTAAGATTAGCTGCTTTACAAATGTGCACTAAGCAAGTTGAGGGTGAAGGAGGAGAGAGTGGGGAGGAAAATCAGGTGAGAATGAGACGATTCATTTAGACACAAGTTGGGGAGCTCAGGAAGCCAAGTTTGAATATGGTGGATTAATTTTCTGTTTCTTGTAGAGAAGGTATGATTATGAAGAGATCTGGGGGACACAGAATACCAGGTTTGAATTGCTGTGGTCATGGAAGAGCCTGCTACCGATGGTCAAAAAGGTAGTACTAAAGAGTTGTGTGTGTGTGTGTTTTAATAAACTATGTATTTGGGGGAGTATTTATATACTGCCTTTAAAATATAAATCCCTTTGGGGCTGGAGTGGTACCTTGGAGGTTACAGTGCTTGCCTGGCATGTATGAGTATGCGAGTTCAAACCCCAGCACCACATACACAATGAAGTCTCAGAGCATCGAAAGCCACATGAAAAACTAAATAAAAATTGTTCCTCTCTCTCTCCTTCTCTCGTAAATAACATATATATATATGTATATATATATATATATATATATATATATATATATATTTAGAGAGAGAGATTTATATTTATGCATGGCAGAACAAATTCAGTTATATTTTAAATATCCAAATTCTAGCATCCATTTCAAAATCCTATTTGAAATGAGACTAATAGGCAGAATATAT